>KI424787.1:0-11947 GCA_000473375.1 Anopheles culicifacies | reverse complement strand
ATTGGCTCAGAATAATGACTAATTCAATCCGAGTTGACGGAGTTTTTTATTTTTATTCCTATTCATAAAAAAAACAAACATTACGGTAATTAAAATGATTTTATTAACGAAATGTTTTACACAATCATGTATACTATACTTATTTTGCTTGAGAAAACATTCAAATTAATATGTGACGATCGTAAGCACATGAACACATAATAAAAGGTCACCCCATCATCGATGACGCGTCCCATTGATGCGAAAAAGTCTCCAATTACATACACGACAAGGCCCAGGCTATTTGCCACGTGGTAAGCTTTCCCTTTCAATGCTATGGAGACCTTTTTTTCTGCTGCACCCACCCACCATGGCGACATCTCCTTCTTGCACGACAAAGAGGCAACCACCAGGACCAGGGACACGGAGTGCCCGCCTGATCGAAATTAAAATACTACACGCAGAGGCTTTCCACATACTACATGTAAGTGGGAAGCAAACAGGAAAATCAATCAATTTATGGATGTGGCTCCCATCAAACATCGACATCATATGGAGAGCAGCCTTTTGTGACGCACGAGATATATTTTATTGATTATCCAATCGAGGAGCTTGGGTTCCACGCTTCGTTCCCTGCCGTGCCGGGATGGCTTTAGGCGGGGACCAAACCGTTAACCCTACCGGTAGTCCCTGGGAAGGCGCAGGCAGAACGGTTGGCATGAAGAGGTCCTCACCCTGGTACACAAGTCTTTTACCATCACACTCAACATACTTCCCGCCCTTGGTGTCTTGGAAAAACTACAAATAAACCAGTAAAACACAATCTACCCCAAAATCTCGTCATTTCCCGAGCTGGTGCTTTCGTCAGAAATAGCATAAATCAAATCAACCCGAAATTCAATTCATGACAAGCATGGCATACGGAGCACGGCAAAGGAAGCAACAATTGACAGACGACTTCAAGACAGGCACGCCAAAGAGCAGCGCGACGTACACATTGGCTCGGGAGATCCTGTACCTATTAGGAATTGAAGTCTTTTTTTATACCTTACGCCAAGTTCACTGCAACGTTCATTGTGATTGAAATTCTCTCTTTGATGACGAAATATTTCCCGAACGGCATTCCCCTCGTGCTTGAAGCATTGGGTGTGTTCGGGATGCAAATGAAAAGAGTTAGTCCTTAGTTGGTGGAATTTGGAACCATTCTTGAGGATGAATTTCTCAGCTAAGTACTCAGTTGACCCTGGATACGGGATATGTTTGCTAGTGTCCATTCGATGTAGTAGCATTACATCAGCTGATCTTGGTCGGAATCGAATATCACATACTTCTTGTCAATTCCAAAAAGCCTGAATTACCGGAATTGCTATTCAATTCTGCCTACATTCCATAAATTATGTCGAATTCATACGACACATCTACAACGAAGTTACTTGCCCGGTACATCCTCTCAAAAAGGGAACTCTTTTGCTAAAACAAAGAACTTCCGTTGAAGTAGTTTGCTTGTGTAGATTGAACCTTCCACTTGCTCGTGATTTAATACTAAAAGTTCCATCCACGCCATGTCTACTTCCCATTCGCAGGATACTTGGAACAGGGACTGCTGGTGCGTGATGCACCGAAGCTACGGAAGCACTACTTTTCCAAGCAGCGCTGGTGGCTTGACATCGTCTCGATGCTGCCAACCGATCTGGCCTACATCTGGTGGGCGCCGAGTTCCTGTGCCGCCACACGGCTGCCGTGTCCAATTATAGTTAGAATTAATAGGTTACTGCGTCTTCCAAGAATGTGGGAATGGTTCGATCGTACGGAAACGGCCACCGGCTATCCGAACGCCTTTAGGATATGTAAAGTAAGTGTCACATCGACCGTACCCATCACCGTTTCCGATTATCTAACGAACCGGCGTCCGACCCGGCAGGTTGTTTTAGCTATTTTAGTACTCATCCACTGGAACGCGTGTCTGTACTTCGCCATCAGCTACGCGCTCGGGTTCAGCACCGACAACTGGGTGTACAACATCAACGGGCCCAAAAACCTTACCCTGTCGCGGCAATACATCTACAGCTTCTACTGGTCCACGCTCACGCTGACCACGATCGGCGAAACGCCAACACCGGAGAACGATGCCGAGTATCTGTTTGTCGTGGCGGACTTTCTCGCCGGTGTTCTCATCTTTGCCACCATCGTCGGTAAGTAAGATGTGATTGTTAAGTTGAGAAGAAGATGTTGAGAAATTAATTAAACCTTTTCAATAATATTTTCGAAGAACTGGGATGGCAGATATCAACATATTGTTTCCCAGAATCACTTTGAAGTCCATAGCGCAAATGAAATGGCTCATTTTGACACCACTTTTCCTTCTACTAACAAAAAAAGGACCTCCACGCCGGTTATCTTCATTGTCGTTCAATGCAATAAGGTTCGATTTCGGAGAGTGTTTGTTAAATACTTTGAAGCCAAAAGGACTTCACATCCTCTATCTGATACCCAATCCATAACCCATTTGCCCCCCTAAAATCTACGCGTAGATTAATCACACTAGAAGAAGAAGCTTTCGAAACCTGTCCGTCCCATCGGTCAGCCTGTATTTGTTCCATCGCATTCTTCTGAATCGTTTTCCGTACGTGGATTTGCCCTGCTCAACTTTCATCTATCGTTTGTGCCCGTAGGAAACATTGGTTCGATGATATCCAACATGAACGTAACACGGGTCGAGTTCCAAAACCGGATGGACGGTGTGAAGCAATACATGGCCTTTCGGAAGGTTGGGGGTGAGCTGGAAGCACGGGTACGTACACCAACGAACGTGGAAGCTGTTGTGTCCTGCTTATGATCTTCTTTTCATTTTCTCTTTTTTTCGTTTGGTTGCTGATGTTTTGGTTTGCGTCCGTATCATCTCACAGGTCATTCGTTGGTTTGCCTACACCTGGGCGCAAAGTGGCGCACTGGACGAGGAGCGTGTGTTGGCCGCATTGCCTGACAAGCTGAAGGCCGAGATTGCGATACGGGTACACATGGACACGCTGCGGCAGGTCCGCATCTTTCAGGACTGTGAACCGGGTCTGCTCGAGGCGCTTGTACTGAAACTGAAACTACAGGTACGCACCAAAGCTGCGGAAGTTTTGTGCCATGCCTAGCGCTAACACGAAGTATCCGTTTACATTCGCTCACAGGTGTTTAGTCCTGGTGACTACATCTGCCGGAAGGGTGACGTCGGTAAGGAAATGTACATCGTGAAGCGTGGAAGTCTTTCGGTGGTCGCGGACGATGGTATTACGGTGTTGGCAACGCTGGGCGCCGGTTCCGTGTTTGGGGAGGTGTCGGTGCTAGAAATTGCGGGCAATCGCACCGGAAACCGTCGAACAGCTAACGTGCGCTCAATCGGTAGGTATACGGTTTGTTAATAATTAATCAAAGCTAACAGTTCTGCCTGATTGACTCTTTACAATGTATCTTATCTCTAAAAATGTTGAAAATAACATTGCCCTAGAACGATGTTCTCACAACGACTTAAAATAAATTCCAAGAAAACAATAAACCGTCCAATCCAAACCTAATGCCCATCTACCGAATCATCAAGTTCTTCAAACATTCTGTGTTAACGAAAAGCAATTTTGTTACATAGCCAATTCCTTTTTTGGGGAGTATTTAATCGGCATCTTCATCACTGGGTGAATAATTCATCGGCAAACTTGGACCCAGATTGCAGTAGAAACAAGAGCAATGAATAGAAGAAGATATTACGAACAACTTCAACGTGCAGCCATGTCCAATGACCCGTTAAGGGCCATGATTTTGGTAAACGTTACCAAAACGTCAAGGGTAGGATTACAGGGCGACCCATTTAAATATCCTGCCCGCCAAAATCAGTACTTTGCCGAAAAGTTTACTTAATTTAGTGGCCCGTTTTTACAAGTCGTCCACTCTTTTGTCTTTGCCTTTGTTTTCTTACGAAAGTTTTGTTTCGACTGGGGATTAGCTTTCCTTTTTTTCTGTTTCGATGTTTGATGGTCAAAGGACTCTTTAAATAGGACAATATAAGATAATATTATTACGAATAATTTAGTGTAATTTTTCATTGCTTGCGTTTGGTTAAAGTTGTAATTACATTTTCGTTTCCTGAAAATTTTTCACATCAAATTGAGGTGCAGAGAAAAAACAGAAATATCATTCATAATTATAAACATCACAACGTGTCTGAAGCACCGTCAGCGGATCGTTCGCTGACATCGAGCATCGGATCAAAAACTGCCAATTAAAGCAATCGACCTGATCGATACTGTTCGTCCTTCTTCGTTTCTCTGCTGTTCCTCGCTATCGTACACTAGGATAATTGAACTCACAGGCGCACCCCCACCGATTTGGAAGTGTCTCCACCTGTCTCATCACCCGTTCCGCTTTCTTTCTTCCCGCAGGCTATTCCGATTTGTTCTGTTTGGCGAAGCGTGACCTCTGGGAAACGTTGGCGGACTATCCGGAGGCCCGAGCATCGCTGACCGAGCGTGGGTGTCAATTATTGCGAAAAGATGGCCTGCTGGATGAGGCGGTCTTTGCCAGTGAGTAACCGTTGCAGTGTGATAACATTCGACATTTGCATACTCTCGCACTCTCTCTCCCTTGTCTGCTGTCGTCCATTTGCTGGACAACCGTGGAGCTTCCTTTTTTGATTATGTTCTCTCTTTCTCTCTCCCTATCTCGTTCTCTCTTTATTTCACCTGCACTTTAATTCCATTCCACCTGCCCAACAGATGCCCAACAGACGCAAGATTCGCTGGAAAGTGGCGTAGCCCGGCTGGAACAGACGGTGGAAAACTTGAACCTACGGTTGGCCCGTCTGCTAGCCGAATATTCTGCCAGTCAGGCGAAGCTGAAGCAACGCATCTCCAAGCTCGAGGACAGGTAAGCGATGGTATCCCGCATAAGCTGATGGATACACGGGACGTGCCCGTGCTCGGTGGTCTTTCAGCTTTCATTAGCATTAATTACTCCCGCACGGTTCGTTTGCCTCCTCTTAAATCTCATCAGAGCTTTGTGAACTGTCAAGTGGCAGTCAAAACTCAATAAAAATGGCCATCATCATTATCATCACCCGAGGCCACAGATGGCCACGGGAGTTTGCTCACCCTGTAGGATCATCGCTTCTGGTGCGCACGAGAGATAGTTTGCCACGGAAGTGCTTTGAGCATGTACCCGAAACGGTCGAACCACGAACGCGCTCAAGGTTTGCAAAGTTCAACGCTCCATCAACAGTTATTGGACACCTCCACAGGGCAAACCTCCGAGCGGTCTCTGAACTGAATGTTGTTGATGGTCCATTAGTGGTGGGCAGCTAGTGGCGTTGAAATAGGTTATAAAAACTACTACAGTTGGACCGGTCAACGATCTGGAGCATTTGGATGACGGTAGAATTTTAGGGCTTTCGTTACTGTCCACAGCGGGTTGTAATCCAAAAGGTCAAGAACAGTTTTAATTTCCTAAACGACATAACTGCCTGGCAGGTCAACCTAATAGGTTCTGTTGAGGTTAAGGGCGTGGTATGAGCGATCGGGTGGCGATTCCAGGATTACGCCAACACCACGGAAGTACAGTCATGCTTTACAGACATAGAGAGGAAAACTCAGTGCAAAGTTTTCATGGACAGATTTGTTGGAGCTTAGACATCGTAAAACAACGTAAAACAGAACCAATGTAGCGCGGATTTGTTCTCGAGCACGTGATCGAAGCTGTATTTAGAAGCACTGCAAAATAGCGTAGGTTTGCTGAGAAACGGCTCCTTGAGGATTTCTACAATGTTCATTCTTCAAGTTTTTGCTCAAGCCTTTTACATCTGTAGGCAGCTATTATTTCGCGTATTTCTCACTCCGTTTCGGTCCATTGCCTTCGACAGGATGCACTTCCCGGAGCAACGCTCCAGCGAGGCAGGAGCTCTCATTCCTCCCATCCGTATGCCTCACTTCATGGGAGTTGTAAAAGCGTAACATAACCAACGAACATAATCCAGGCTAAACGTGTTGGGTTGGGTTTATTATTCGAGGGCCAGGCACAGGTTGAGCAGGTTCCAGTTCTTGATGCAGGTCACGTTCCAAACGCAAACGGAACGCTCCTGCCCCAGTCGGATGTTCCTGCCCCTATTTTCTTTCGCTTTCGTTCCATCCTCACCGAGTGCATTCCACCAAAATGTAATCGCTTTCAAAATCGGACCGAACCGTAGTTCTGCTAACGACACCGAAGTTCGGGGAAGCGGGCGACAGTGCACCAATTCGGTAACCAAAGTCTTAACCCGCTGGAAACACATTACACGAACGAACGGTGAACCAGCCCTTGCAAGCTGCTCATTCTAACTTACTTACGGCACACTTTCCACTGGAGTAAAAACCGGTCGGAAAATCGTAAAGGCGAAAGGAATGACGAGAAACGGATCCGTTTTCTTGTGAAAGCAACCGTCTTACATAAACTGTGCAGCGATTGTTTCAATTCTGCTCACCAATCACATTAAGCACAGTTGCACCGAACCAGCCGCTCCTCCAGCAAGTGAACCCCTTTCCGTTTTTTTATTTCCAAAGTTCCTTTCGAAGTCAAGCCACAGCTCGCACGGTAACTTTTGTGGCCAATTGCAAAACCAGACCGCAAACGATCGGTGACAATGTGTTTTACGAGAATGTCTTATAATTTGCACGTTATTACTATCAAGCTGTGCATTTGGCGAAATGATTTTTCAGTACCGGTGCCATACAAACGAACGAATCTTTGCTCCCACGACTGTTGATGGTCGTGTTATTACTATCGTGAAATTGGAGTCGATTACTTTTCAATAACTTATGAATCATTTTCGTTTCCTTTTGTATCAGTTTGTTGTTAGTGATGAATATTTCATGCGAAAATATGGGTTTTCTTGTTTATTTTTTCTGTTTATTAGATGTTTATTATCGTTTTAATATCACCTGGCAGGACTTGTCCAAAATCTTATCTTGATCCTCCTCCGAACGCATAAATATCCTTGTTTTTTGTTAATTAGAATCACGGAAGCCAGAAATGTATGGCTAAGTCCTCTAAAGGCTGAAGTGTTAAAATAAACTAAAAACGAGGCATGGAAAGGTACAATAGAGTCACCATTCCCCTGTTGAACGCTTTCTTTCTAAATATTCTAGTCAACGCTTGAAACGATCACAGTTAGTGTACACTTCACACCTCAGTTAATTTACTTTGCAATTTTTTTAATAATTTGTTTTAGTTAAAATAACTTCTGTACTATTTTTATTCATGAGTAGGCGTTCGTTATTGCTAAAGGGGTTTAGTATAGACCTAATCAGGAGATATAGAACTTTTAAACAGACTAGATTGTATAAAATATATTAAAATTCCTACTTCTTGGAGGTAAATCGTATTGAAGGCATTTCTTTCGGCTAGGTTTTAGTGATTAATTCGGAATTCTTTTCCCAATTCCCCCATTTCTGTCAAGAAAAAAAATTGCTATTGTAGTGCTAAAAAAACCTATTGTAGAGCCCGCCCAAAATGTACAAAATAACTGTTGGAATCAATTTTCATGCTCTAAATCAGTGATTTCCAAAGTGGTCTCTGTTTTACCCGCCCTCCAGGTGGGAGGTGGGAAAATCCAATCGATTTGAAGTGTCCTATCTTTCATGGTCCAATTCATCCAAAATGAACACTCACGAAATGAACGAAGGAACGGCGACTCTATTTAACCTTTTTTATCGAAGAATTAGTTGCAGATGTCCATTTTGTAATAAATTTCCATTTTCTGGTAGTTTGGATAGATTCCAATTGCGATTAGCGCCAAATGCTAATGATTGGCTTCTTACTACAATGATATCGTCCATGCCATACTTTCAAGGTGCATGGCGTACTATCCTTAGATACCAAATGTAAAAGCTTATCTAATCAAGTTACAGATAACTTCATCGGTAGAATGCTGTACATAAGTACCAAGAACAACACTCAGCATACAATATAATCTCTTAACCAACAAATATTCCCTACCGAACGGGATGAACCTCTCAACAGTTTGGTGCAGGAGAATCGTTCTCAAATTTTGATTTAATTTAGTCACATTTTTACAATTGTTTAGTGACTCTGCACCTTCATGCTCTTAAAGCTAGTTGGTTACCGAAGGATGCGTCTGAAAAATGTGTCTGATTCCATCTGGCTGACTTTAGGGAAAAAGCTTCAGCCCGAATGCCAATAAAAAAAGGAGAAAGAACGAAGTGGAAACCCCGAATGGTACAAAACGAAGATTAAATCGGAAAACGAGCTTCGAATTCTAAATTATGCCTGTCTGATCGTACAACGCGCGGCCCGGTATGGGAGAAAACCATTGAGAGATAGAAATTTAAGCAGCAGCATAAACGAAGAGAGCTTTTTCCACGAAAAGATCCGTAGACGGAAGTGAAGGAAATGTGTTGGTTTTTTTTTTTACCGGCGAATCAGAATTTTCCAAAGAGCTGAATGAAGCTTCCTTATCGATGAAGCTCGTGGCTGTAACATTTTCATTACACCTAGCTGTTGGAGCTATTTTTCTTGGTCAACTATTGAGCCTTAATTGAGTTTAAACTGATTCAATTATTCAACGCCACCTGCCACAATGATTTACGGAGTTTTATGCTTCTTTATTCATTCACAGTGCTAATTTATTGTATTCCTGGAAGTAGCATTTGTTCCGTTGTCTTGCTAGTTTTTAATGGTAGAATGTTCTTGTTCCAGTGGTCTTCAGACTTCTCAGAGCAATGAGATAAATATCAGAAAAGTAGATATGGAACATAGTTTCAAGCACCCAAATTATGAAATTTAATTCTTAAATTTAAATCAAGCATGAAAACACCGTTAAGCAAAGCTAAATAAATGCAAACGAGTGTCCAATCGCCTTTTAAAAAACACCTACTAGAGGACTGCACAGAATAACTGCTTCCTTATATCCAAAATATTAGGAACTCTTGGATTGTTCATGGCTTCAAGATACCATGTTTTATTTGTTTAAAAGTTGTTTTAATGTTTACAATGCATGTAACCGACCTAAATAGAAAAGCGGATGTAAACGAATTTTGAAGAATTCCTAGCTTTTACTACGTTCTAGGAAAATTTCAACAATGTGGCTCAATTCTCTACATATTGTAAACAGAAATACGCTCACTAAAAGGTAAAAACTCTTAAACTAAAACTGGGAACAAGCAATGTATATTCTGCTGCAACTGAAGTAACCAAATTGAGCTCAAAGTAAAAAGATGTAAATATTAAAATAACTTGAAGCAGTCTAATGGGTTGCATGTGTTTGTCCATTGTATTCTAGGAACAAAATAATGTATATCAAACATCTTTTCTTAAGCAATTAAAAGGTTTCAATAAAGCAATTAATAAGTTTACTTTTGACAGGAGAGACGGGACGTCGTTTAAACAGTAATTAATTTATGAAAAATATAGCTCCGAGTCGTTACTCCTTCCTTTGTGCGATATGCACGACATTCGAGGCTACAAAACCAAGGATCATTGACAGCATATGATTTCTGCTCGATTACTGATATTGGTTTCAAACTCAATTAAAAGTTGGACTATTGTATAGTACAATCATTTTAAACAAAATGGACCTCAAATTAACAATTGATTAACAAAATCTGAGAAGAACTTAGTTACATTCCCATTCATGACATTGACGTCACATTCGTTCTGGACGTTTCTTTGTCATTTTAAAGTCTAGAGCAATCGTCCGTAAAATGGTTTTATGAATTTTTAATTCATCACCGTATATTAATTTTGGGGTCGCAGAAAGATCAATGGGAGCGGTTCGGTGGCCGAGGAGATTGAGGCGCCGGTCTTCGAACGGATAGGACCGAGGTTCGAATCCCATTCGGGCAGTTCTCCCGTACGCAGGACTGACTATCCTGTTGCGGGTACTTTCAAGTCACGGAAGCCAGATATGGCAGGCCAAGACCTCTCGAGGTTGTAGAGCCAGAGAAGAAGAAGAAGAAGAAAGAAGAAAGATCAATATCATGTATAAGAATGATAAAGAGAAATAGGCCTAAGATACTTCCTTGAGAAACACCTGACCTGTTTAAAATTTACAAAGTGTGCAATGATTCAATTTTAACTAGAATGCCTCAATTTATTAAAGAGCTCTCGTTCCATCCACTTAGATTATTATTAACGCCATATTGCTAGAGTATTTTGCTGATTAATGTTGGCTCTGTTTTTGAATAAAATAATTCGGTTGAAGTTAAGCTACAATTAGTGGGGTAATTAGTACGATTGACATGAAAAAACTTCCACTAAGAAGCCCATGTCTCATGGCTGATTTACGAGATGTTGGATTTTGCCTTATCCCGGACATACTCGGTTATAAATTCAATTCAGTTGGATATCAGTTCTGGTATGATTTGGTATGTATATTGTTATGTGAGAAATAAGTGCAGCCATTTGATTTTAAGACCTCAGTTCCTTTTTTAGGATTTTCTTTTCTTGGTACATACGACCACGTTATATAATTCTGTAGGTTTAACGCACCTTGAGAAGACACCTTTTTTGTGTAAAAAATTAATTATTTACATATCGGTGTATTTCACCTCATTGCAATAGCCGTGTGAGATGCATTTAGGCCTGCATTTTATACACATATCGTTACTAATCGATTATGTTCTTATCGATTACGGTGCACGATTTGTTTGCTTTCTTATTGACTATATGTGAGATGAAATAAAAACACAACTATATTTAAAAAAAAAGAACGCCCCAGAACCCATACCATCTAGAACGCGGAACCACGTGAAGCGTGGTCGTGAAACGTGAGCGCAATAATATGCGAATGGTGCACATTCTTTACTGTCAGCGGGAGAGTTCCTGGTATAAAAGAGACGTTCAGTAGGAATAAGATTGCAATCATTCCTAACCTACTTTTCCTGCTAACCAATTTTTCTACACCTCATTTGCAAACAGTTCTGTGGTGTGAATTTCTCATCCTCTTACGTCGTTCTTTTTCCTCTTGTTTTGTTTCTCTTGCTGGCTTTCGTCATCACTTATGGAACTGCTGGACATCCGGATGCTGCCGGACCATCGTCATGGATTATCCTGCGAAACCCGTATGAAACCCAAATCCATCTTGAATAACGTTCCTTGCACTGTGGGTGGTTGACGGTATAATAAAAAAAAACAAAATCGCCACTCAAATAAACGCATACAAACCGGATTGCACAGAGTGCAAAAGTCGCCCACCAGCAAAGGCGAAGGGAAAACACATCACCAGCAACAGCTACAACATCATCCCGGTTCCTCGGCATCCAATGCAGCGCGCCTTCGAACGCAACGACGCAAATCGCACTCGTCCACGACCACCACGACGGCTGCGGACGAATCCTTGACAACGGTGACGGCATCCGGGACGACACCGACGGTGACCGGTGCGGGAGGCAACAGTACCGTCAGCAGCGGGAACAGCGGGCCAGGCCGACAGAATACGTTATGAATATGCATTCACCATCTTCCGTCGTGGCACATTTACTGCTAACGTGCAACGGGTCGCGTGACGTGCCGCTATCGCAGGGCTGGGGAAGCGGAATGATCGAAGATGATTAAATAGGGATCCTTGACGAGGGGAGTGAACTTCAAAACGGGTTATACAACAACGGCCAAACACAAAGCGAAAGACAGTTGGAAGCAGTCCATGGGTAGAATCTTTCAATCCACAGCAGGACATCAAACGTGCCGGCTTCCTTTTCTCACATTCTGGTACGACTGAGCAGCGGTGACTGGTTTGATTGGGCAAGCACGAAGCAGAAAATAAATTAAGGATATGCACTGGTCGGGGGAAAATATAAGACATATTTTTCCGACTATCGATCCAAAACGCTACTAAACGAATTTGAATGAACAAAATGCATTGTTTTGTTATTCTTTTCGCCACTCCTTTATGTCATCCCTAAGTTTTACTTATTCATCCATCCGTAACACTTATTGTAATATCTTA
>AXCM01008212.1:0-12192 GCA_000473375.1 Anopheles culicifacies | reverse complement strand
TGCTGCTGCTGCTGAATCAGTTGATGAACCTGCGGCTGAATTGGTAACTGTATGGTTGCGGAGTTAGTCGGCACGTGGTTTGCGGTAATGGTTAGTGGCAACGATTGCACGACCGTCGTCGGTTGCGGTGGGTCCGACGTAACCACGCTCGTAAGGGGTGCATGTGCCAATGGTGGAGGCTGCGAAGATTTCGACACAATCGTAGATTCAAGGACGGTGATCGTATTTCCCGCTTGCTGTTTCGGTTCCGTCTTTACCGTTGTTACTGGTTGTTTTTTTATTGTTGGCTAAAAGGAGAGCAAATCATTACCTTCCTTTATCAACCTTTGATCACATTTTTAATTTTTGTATGGAGTTGTAGAAAAATAAGCAAATAAGTGCAACACGTGTTTATCTAATTCAATCTAATTCTGAGGGAGTTGAGACTGAGCACAAGAGTAGGATTACAACTGTAGGTGGTGAATGTGAATGAGGAAGTTTATTATTTGACAAGAGTTGTTACAATCATCTCTAATTTACACACAACCGGATATTCAGTCCTGTCCAACATCCTTTCACTGGGTTAGACAAAAGTTTCTTATTAACAGCTTTAATATTGGACTATGGTAGAATCGGCTGGAATTCTCAATAAGAGAACCAATCGAGGTTACATCAGTAATGCATGCAGCATTACATATCATACGACGTACGTTTTTAAGCTTTAGTAATAGTGACCTCATATTTAATACATATAATTTTATAAATAACAGTTTTGCATTCGTGCTCATTCGCATTCAGCAGCATTCGGAGGTGGCTCGGTGGCCGAGGCAACAAGATGAACCGAAGTTCTAATCCCATTCGGACCGTCTCCCCGTAGTGAGGACTTATTATCCAACTACGTGGTATCCATAAGTCTCGTAAGCTATTCTATGACCGGCATGACCGAATGGGTCGTTAAGCGAAGCAAGAAGAAAATATCATATTTACCTTTGGCGGATCCGTCTCCTCTTCGAAACAGCTGTCCTTATGTTTCAAAAATTGATTCTTTGATGAGAAATCCTTGTTGCAAACGTTGCAACTGTACGGTGAAACATTCGCTTGATCCGTTTGCTCTTGAAAAGAGTCAAAGACAAATGAATGATCATTCAATTTCCGTTGCAACATAAATAACCGTCTACCCAGGATAAAGGGAAACTTACTTTCTGTGCTTGTTGAGATTATCTTTGCGCGAGAATGGCTTTTGGCACTTGTCACAGATAAACATCTTCTGTCCGGTGTGTGACACTGTGTGCCGTATCAGGTGTTCCTTACGACTAAACGTCTTATTGCACTCGGGTGCATCGCATTTAAACGGACGCAAGCCGATATGGGACTTGAGATGCTGTACCAGATGTTCCTTGCGTCCGAACGTTTTCCGACATACATTGCACGTTGTAATGCTGACATCTCCACCTGTGCGTCCACTGACATTCGCTCCCCTCTCGCCAGGCCGCCCGTTGGATGTTTTCGTTTGTTGATCGGATGCAACGGCATCCTGCTTGCTCGACATGGCGGAAATAGCACTCATCTGTTGCGATGCAACCAGCGATTGCGCGGTTCTGTTTGCTTCCGATTCGGCAGTCTCGTTACCGCTACTATCATGATCGCTTACGGAACGATTCTCAGATGTGCTGCTCAGCGAGGAAACGTTGCTTATGTTGGATGACGTTATAACATGCCCGGTACGACCGGCCGCCGAGGACGATTTGCCACCGGAGCCTTTCTGTCCATTTATTACGATTGTTTGTTTCGGTGCCGTAGCAGCATGTGCTAGCTTTGGCGGAGTAGATGTCGTTTGGCGTGGAGGAATAGCTTTGCGTGGAATGGTTGGACCGACTCGTTGATCTGTCTTCTGTGCTGCACCGCCGGTAGTAACGGCTACAATGGCACGCTGTTGGCTTTGCTGCGCTGTAACATTGTTAGTTTGTTGCGACTTCTTGACAGTTAGTGTTTGTATTTGCAGTTGGTGCTGCTGTTGTTGCTGCTGCTGGTGCTGATGTTGCTGCTGCAATTGCTGTTGTTGTTGCTGATGCTGCTGCTGCTGCTGTTGCAGCTGCTGTTGTTGTTGTTGTTGCTGTTGTTGCTGTTGTTGCTGTTGCTGTTGCTGCTGCTGCTGCTGTTGCTGCTGCAGCTGTTGTAATGTTGCTTGTGGAATTTGTGCCGTCGTCATGACAACGCTAGTCTGTTGTCCATTGTTATCTGCGATCGTTTGCGTCTGTGATGATGTTTTCCCCACCAACGTTACGTAGTTACCAGCACTAACTTGAGCTTGCACCAACTGTTGGTTTTGACCCAAAATAGTCATCGGTGGCATGGCGGTTACAGGTTGCGCATTGGTAGCAATGGTCGCCATACCATACTGTGGTAATGTCGTTTGCTGCATCGCCAATGGTGGATGAGCTAAACGCAGCGCACCATTTTCCAATTCTACCTGGAGCATCATCTGATGATTCTGAGGGGCATTATTCACCATCTGCTGACCGACTACCGATATGTTGGGTGTACTGTTGTTATTGGCGCTATCCTCTGTGGTACCATCGTTTTTTAACACGATTGGTACGAGACATCTGTTATTACTGGAAATTAGCTTCACCGGTAAATTGTACGTCTTATGTGGCGTGGAGGTGTAGACGGTGCCTGTATTGGGCACGATCATACCAGACGATGAGACAGGTGTAGCAACAGCGATGGGTGATGTAATGGTGGAACTTTCAATCGTAAAATTACCAACATTAGTTGTCTTTGGCGGTGCTGCTTGTGGTGTTCCTGGATGTTTTACGATTTGAATAACCTGTCTCCGTTTCGCTTTCGAAGCATCAGTCTGAAGAACGTAAAGAACATAATAACGGTTTGAATAAAATAGCATTTAAACTCAAAATAACTACTTTCTAGATTTACATACTAAAAAAAAGCAAATATGTTCAATGAGATACAGTTCAACCAATTAGATTTGGCACTACAAAACATTAACCGTAATCAAATTCTATACTCTCTCGTTTAAGCTATTTGCGTTCCTTCTAAACGGCGACATGCCAAGGAATGATAGTACCAATTAACCATACCTTAACGTTAGGCGGAGACTCTCGTTTCAGTGGATTCGGTGGAGTCGCTTTTATCTTAATAAACTCATCTTGCGTAAAAGTGCTGCAATATGAAATAACGCCATTAGTTAAAAACTTACATAGCCGTATACAATGAACCTCCTAAACAGTTCACTAGTATTTACTTACGTTTGCGGCTGTGTTTCGGCTGGTTTCGAGGTGACCGGGATGAGCGTATTATTCCCCAGTTTATACTGTAAGATTCCTCCCTTTCGTGCTGTCGATGCATCGAGCGTGAAGGTGTACTGCTGATTTGGTTGCTGCTGATTTTGGATGGTCAGTACTTGTGGTTGGTTCATTTGTTGCTGTCCTGCTGTTTGGCTCGTGTCGCTATCTGTTTTTATGCCAACCTCCTGTATGATGGAACTGAGAAAGTCTCCGTTGGTGGTACTTGCTCTTAGAGCGGGTGGTGCGGTGGTTAGCGTAACGCTTGGCGTTACATTAGCACTGGAACTGGCCGTGTTTACCGTACCACCGTTGACGGTTTGAACAACGCTTTTCTGAACAGTATTGATAAGTAACGGTGCTGTACTGGTCTGTTGTGATCGCTGTTGTTGGTGCTGCTGTTGTTGCTGCTGCTGTTTTTGTTGTCGTTGCTGTTGTTGCGTTGATACCGATTTTCGATTGGCTACCACCGGAGCCGTGGGTGAAATGTGCACCACGCTGGTTTGTGTACGGTTCACTATCTGTAGCGGTTCCTTCGCCTTCACATCACGGATGTAAACTTTCCCAGCGTTCTCGACGCTGCGGGAATTGAGGCAACTCTCCAGCATACCCTGTGCCTTCACAGCAGTCTCGCGAAATTCTACGTGTGCTTCCACCTGTTTCAAACAGACCGCGCATACTGATTTCGGTAAACGATCCGTTTCGTTGACCTAAACATAAAAAATCAAT
This sequence comes from Anopheles culicifacies, assembly GCA_000473375.1. Classification (NCBI taxonomy): domain Eukaryota; kingdom Metazoa; phylum Arthropoda; class Insecta; order Diptera; family Culicidae; genus Anopheles; species Anopheles culicifacies. Next base: position 8,179 of record AXCM01008212.1, on the reverse strand, counting down.
GGAAAAGCATAATTCACTACATATCCTTAAAGAAACGCATATTTGCTACGGATACTCACGTTTATTCCGAGCGTTTCTGTAATCTTGTTGTGTATTTTCTTCTTACGGCCTTCGTCCGAGTAGATGCCCACCCGTGGCCCATTACTGCTCGCGCACAGGCGGCACAGTTCGGAAAAGTTTACGCACTTGTACTCCGTCATTGCTGTCTGGAATAGGCGGCTAGAGGGGCGGCGTGACTATCCTTTTTCTATTCCTACAGGGTACCGAGTGATGCTATGTCTTATTGCACAGCTCGGGTCGCTTCTCTATGGGCACGGTACTAATTCGCGGGTTTCCCGCGCTCGTTCAACCTCTTTTCGTTTTGTTGTTTATCATCTTTTGCACAATTTATACATCAACACATGCTTTTTGCGACTACCACCCCTCCGTATCCAAACACTCTCGCACACGCAGCCACTCACACTATGAAACAGACTGTGTGATGAAACCTGCCGCCAGTCCAGTGCAGGAGTTTCCACAGCTTTCTTCCTACACACCAACCACTGGTGGATTTCGTTCACTTTCTGCCTGTTCTTGTAGCTCTCAAAAACATATTCTAGTTTCCATTTCGGCAGCTTCCATGCCTCGTTTAAAACCCCTTCGTACGCAACAACAAACCACCCCCACCTCAAAAAACGGAAGCGTCTAATCAATGGCAAAGCCACCGTCTATTGTCCATTGACCTGTACGGGCAGATCGTTAAATTTGTGGCAAATCTTTACCACACACAGCTTTCGCACTACACACTGCACACATGACGCACGATTGCAACAATCTTTTATGCGATTTCCCGAGCAGGAAAGGAAAAACTCCTGTGCCGTGACGCGGGTCGCATTTTATTTCATTTTTATGTTTTTTTGTTTTCAATTTTATCCCGTTCTGACAAACATCGAGCACGCACTCACACACACACATGCAACATACCGTTCGATATGGTTTTGCGATACCAAGGTGAATAGATACTCGTAAAATTTGACACTTGAGGTTCATGCGAAATGTTGACGTTTGTGTTGTGAAATGTTTCAAGGCAGTGAATTGAAATATTTCTTCAGCTGGGAAATGGAAGCAATTCCCTCGCATATGCGTTAAATACAGGATTTTAAATAATCTTCACGTCGATTGGTTCTTTCGATAATAGTTTGTGTAGCACGTTTGTTGAACCATATTCTAATACGGATCTGTTTACATGTTTCGACAGCCAGCTGTTTCAAGATGGTGGATGTAGTATCAAAAAAACAAACAAACCTTGGTATCCATTCAAATTACGATGGAATAATTGATAGATCGCGTGGATGACAATTGGTTAAAAAAACGTGGCCGTTGTTGTAACGGAATGTAATATGGAAATGCTATAACTACGATGACTTCATTAATGTTAAATGAATGTTTAGATGCTCTTAAACAGCACAGAAACGGTTCGTTCTGTGTAAAATCCTACGACCGTGCATCGTACTGAACAGCATCAAGATGTAAAAACCAGTTTTCACCTTCCATTGTAGTTAAAAATATACTTTATTACACTGTTCTATATGTTTAACTATTTCTAATACATCTATTGCTTACCACTGTTCAATACGACTTTTGCAGCGTCTCTGCTGCACTTCATTCTTATTTTACTGATAAATGTAAGACTATGCTTACAGTGACGATGACTATTATTATTCTTTGATACTCTTATCATCCTCCCAAATGAGGATTGGTTGAATGCTTATTTTCTAGAATTACCACTTAACATGTATTGCACAAGCGATTTTACTATTACTTCACCCTAAATACAACACAACAGATACAAATGGCTGTTTCACTAGAACTGATCTACAACAGTCTGATAAGGAGAAGATTTTGTCCATTAAGGTAAAGCATCAAAAAGTTCCATTATGTTGAATAGAGAGCGTCCATTTCAGGATCTGCCAACCTTATCTGCGCTTACGTCTATGCTAGATCATTAAACCACCAATGTACCATCTTTCTAACTCTCCTGTACAGTTTCCAGTTCCCATTCATTCGTCATCAAGCAGATTGATGTCCGTTTAGTTCCGTACCTTGGCCCTGACTGGAGTAGGAGAGTGAGCCGGTGTCGCATTCCGACTATCACCGGTGCTTCCATCCACCGAATTACGGCGCACGGTTTCCACAGATCCGTTCGATTCCATCGATGCTTCGTACTTTTTGATGAGCGCATTATTGTTCGCATAGGTCACCTCGAGTCTACGGTGAAGCAGGGAAGGGAAGTTGAAAAGAAGGTAATTCTTAAAAAGTAGTTAATTTCGTCTATCCATCAACAACCCGCACATGCAGCAATCCATGCGTCTTTGCTCTTCTGCTCATGAACACTCTGGTTTTGTTGGATGAGATTTTGCGCGTGAGGAAAGCATAATTTTAAAACATGCAGGTCTCTTGGCCACATGATCGACAGTGGGAGTATAGGAGTTATAAGTCAATTAGGTTAGCTTGCGTTTGGATGAAGTTGCAGGTTGGCTTGTGGTGTGTTTGTTAGCATTGCCGTTACAACGTGCACACCGCTTTTCGGCACAACTGTCCAATTTCCCTTTTAGCGAGCTTACTTTGGCACTTCCAACGGTCGAATCAAGCTCTGTATGATCTTCCGATTGGCCGACAGTGCTGGTCCACTCACGCACAGCGTAGCCGACTTTAGGTAGTTGACCAGATCCTTTGTGTAGTTTTCCTCGCCCTCCTTGCTGACCGTTTTCGTGTCCTTGGAGGAGTTGAAGTTGAACGGAAATACTTTACGGAACTTGGAGCGAAAACCTACGATCGAAATGTATCGAAATGAGATGTGAGCTCTTTGCGATTGGAACTTTTTTTCTGTACATACCGTTTTGTGTTGGTTGTGGCGTAATGCTGCAGCTGCGTGCCTTGAGCGCATTCTTGTCCACCGGTAGATTAATGTCGTGCGACCATCGACCGCATGGTGTCGATTTGTCCAGCAGCCGTGCCCGGGCGCACTGTTCTATCGTTTCTGCACAGGTGTGTCTGGGAAGGTGAAGCAGATTTCGGGTAAGCACTGTTATCAGGCATTCAGATACTTGCGTTAGTGTGCACCTACCTGCCACAAAAGCGTGCCCACTGTTCCGCCCTAAATCCTCGTCCGGTATCGGTTTCGACTGGCGATGCCCCTGTCCGAGGGAGGGGAAAACGAATGACGAAGCACCGGAGACACCACGTGGCGAGAAATAGGTAAATGGAAAATATCTTCACCGAAAACACCGACTCACCGTGTGACACTTACCAGCAAAGAGCAGCAGCTTGGCGCACCGTGTCCTGCCCTGCAGGGCGGCCTTCATCAGCGGCGTAAAGCCGAGGTTGTTCTTGGGATCGATGGTCAAGCTGCGACATTTGGTGATGAGCATGTTCACCACGTCCGAGAGACCTACAGGACGTCCGAACGAACGTCATAACGAAATGAAGGTAGTTGGATTAGAACAAATATATTTAAGCCTAACTATTTTAATTCATTTGTGGCATAAAACAGGCCATTTCTAATGAGGAATTCTAAGGTATGCAGTGCTTCAAGTGTCCTTGAGCTGCAAGTGTTCATACAAGCGTTGGTTATTGACCTGCAAGGACGTTTAACACCGCACGCACTTGATGCATTATAAACTAAGCCCATAGACATTGCATATAAATAGCTCCGAGGATGGCACATGGACATGTTGCATATCAATATGTAAAACACTCCCTTCCCTTGGCGTGTGCGCAAATATGCAAACACCGCATGGTACATCCACTTACCGGCTTGGGCTGCAAAATGCAGCGGTGTGTTGCCCTCGTTGTCCGGTTTGTTGACATCGATGCCGGGCAGTTGTAAAAACAGCTCCAAAAAGTTGGTTAAATTCGTCGAGCAGATGTACGAGATGGCTGTCTGGAAGTGGAACGTGAAACGGACACGGAAATGTAAGTGTTTGTCAGTGGCCACGCACCGCGTTGCTCTACATGCTGTGAATTTGTTATTACTCCAGGAATGCCAAACAAACGGGAAACCGCTACCGGGGGTTTGACCATGGGACAGGGTTAGTTTTCGTGACCACACGAAAGTGTGGGGAGTTCATCAATCTATGAACGATCGGAAATCCGAAATACCGGAATCGGAAGTTGACGGCAGTCACGTACATCACGCGGAAGGTTAGGGAATTCATTTCGGTAACGATCATCACATATCAACCATCAATTCGTTTCCCATATATTGTTAACATTGAAAGATTTGACGCAGCAATTATGTTTAGTTCAGTGGTTCTTTATATGTGTTTAAAGTGACTAGCGGAAAATTTCTCAAAAATTAATAATAAAAAGCTCCACGGGGTTATAGTGGTATCGTTGCCCAGCTTGCACACCACGTACCGGGTTTCAAATCGGACTATCCTGCTACATGGTAAATAAGGTCTAATACAGCCTGGCCTTGATACAATATTAAAAAAAAATCGTATGTACTGTTTATCTTGAGAATTGTTTTCAAAGAGATCCCTCAAGGACAACTGTTTTATTTTTAATCAAAATGTAAGGTCAACTTGAAACAACAAGGCATTAGCAAGGTATGATCATTCACGATCAGGATTAGTCAGTGAGATGTGACAGTTATCACATGATATAAATTGTATCAAACAGATCACTTTTTGATCAATGTTGAACCCAAACTTCAAAACCTAATGAAAAGTACCTCTTAACATTCACACTAAATTTCATTCTCACAAACGAAGTTCGAGGAATTGATGAATTTCAGAAACATCAAACTAAAATGCGTTTCATACAAAGTAAATTGGTTCATTGCTTAAAATATTTTCGATTTGTAATGTTTTTTTCTGCTAAATACCTAAATTATGCATTTGTCACCTAAATAATATGTGTTTCATGTTTATCTTATCATTACCAATAATGAAATTTATTTGAAAAAACATTTAAAAACTCAATTTATATTTCTGGTGTAGTGCAAGCGCCATTCATATTTTTACTGTTACCGCCTAAAGGTAAGGGCCATTTCTTAATGTAATTTAATACAACAAAAAATGAAATACGGTAAAAAAATCTACAAAAAATGAAAGCTTTCCTTAAATCACATGTTTGAACACGTAATAAAACGAAAAGAAAAAACACAGAAATAAGAAACACACAAATCATAACAATCGGGTACATTCCGCAGCAAATGCGGATCGATCTCTGGGGCAAGGTACGTGTTTGCGGTACGTATGTTGCTAATAGTTCGCCAACCAAAAAGGCCAGCTACTGCTAAAACCTTTCTTCATCTGTCGGGCACGGAATCGAACACAATTATTGCGTCCTGCCTTCCCCGTGCGCAGTGGAAAAGGCCAACGGGACGGACGGTTAGCCGATGACAGCGTAAACAAATTGCGCCGTCCGCAAACGAGACGGCCCATTTTCCAACCCATGTTCCGCTCGCACATGCTTCTATTCTTTTATTTTTTCGTTCGTTGGATTTGCTTCTTTTTTGTTTCCTTCTCAGTGTGAAACTCGTGCTGGGGCGTATTTTGCTGCGTGTTTTGCTAGTGCACTGATTGGTGCAGTTTTATGCAATGGATTTACTAAATGATTTCGTACCTTTATTAATGAGGTTTCTATAATTAGTTTTACGTGTGAACAAATAAGAAAAATGTGTCTAGTGTCTTTCCCACCTTTAAGCCTTTCTTTCAATCTCTAAAACTGATTGGTCTACTAACATTTTGCACATTGAATTCATATTCACACTATAAAACGAATTTAAATGAAACATTGTAACAATGAATGATGTGTTTACTTCTATTCTTGCGCTTTCTTTACCTTTTCTATGCTTTCTTTTCCCTTTTAGATAGCCGTGCTTGTACCAAAGTAAATACTTGCTTGCCAATCGCTGCTTGAGAGTGAACAGACGGGAAAAACAAGCTTACAACTTGGCAAATGTTTCAAGCGTAAAACCATATTGTTTTACGCATTGTTCGTTTGGCCAGGTTTTTTGTTCTAGCTCCGATTTTGTGTTTGCATGCTGCATCTTTTAATAGCCAACCGTTCCCGGAACAACGGTAACCAAGCGCGGTCAGGGATTTCCTACGAGCTCGTGTGAAACGTTCGATCAGCAACAAACGTTTCGGAAAAAAATTATTTACTTCCCGTGAAGAATTCCTGTGCAATGCAATCCGTACCACGGTAATGGAGTACCCAACCCGGTGTGGGTGGGTGGTTTTCTGTGTGTTTACTTCGGCTGGCCGGAGTCGGGAAATTGATGCTTTGCGTGGCATTCGTGGCAAACAACCCCCTTTTTTAATGTGCTCTGTGTGGGGATGGCACAGGAAGGTAAGCAATCTTCCCCGATAGATTGTCATGCGAGCGGACACAGCCACACTGGTGATTCAGGGTTGTGGTTGGTCCTGCTGCTTCTGCTCCTGCAATAAGACGGCTTGTGGCGTGTGTTTAAATTGAATTACGATCCCGAAACCCTCCCCATTCACAATGCGTCCGAAACGATTAAAACGAACCAATTGAGTCGAGATTTGCTTGACTGACTCGATCACGTCAGTACTGTAAATAGATCAACCAGACCCGCCGGTGTATTATAGGATCATTAATTTAAAGGCAAATCTTCCGCTAATATTGCGCTTTTCAATAGAGGAAATATGTTCAATCATATTCAACCAAATCGTCATAATTTTTTTTTACATTTCATATGAAAAGCCTTCTGCCCTTTAAAAACAGCAAAACAAACGTAACGTACGTGCGCCCACACGTAAACAACAAACATTTCGTTCGACATTGGCAAGGCTTTGCATGGGCAGTGACTATTCCACAAAGGCTTGTCAGTCTGGTTTCAATGATACGCTCCAATAAATTTAATCTATTCTCATTTTATGTTTTCATTCGTCCTGAATTGTGCAACAGAACAGATGACACCGGTATTGGAACAGCCGAAGGACCGGCAGCATTCTGTCGTGGGTGTTTATAAATACGATCACAATTATTTAACAGTAGCCTGCAGTTTATTCAACCATACGTAAAGCTTGTCAATATTTCAATACAATGCTTGGTAGAAAACTACAATCTGGCATGCACAAGAAGATGCCAACCATAATGCAACCATTTAAAAGCCCTGCATTCTATTATCTTGTAATTTGTATGTCTTTTTATTTGTTTCGATTCAAAAAATGAAACTTATTTCTCGCTATAGAGAGTGATTATTAAAGGTTTTGATAGCATTATCCCATATAGGCAACAAATAGAAAATATTAAGTTTATGAATGTGTGCTGTAACAATTTCTTAGTTCAAGGAAATAAATGTTTACAAAGATAATAAATTTTACAAACAAATAAAACGCAAATGGTTAGAAACTACTTAAGATTGGAGAAGATGGTGTAATTTTTTTTTAAATATTTTATGATGAACCAGACCGCGTTCAATTCCCATTCGGACCGGCCCAGATGGATTCGGCATGGATTAACTGACCTGCTAAGTGGTAAATGAAGTCTATTACGGCCAGGCCGTCATACAAGAACAAAAAAAAAAATCTTGTTTTCCTTAGCACCAACATAAAATCCACTGACTGTGTAAAATTATCTTATAAATTTATACAGATGCTTTCCTAAAGCGAAAAATCATTTGGTAAATGGTTTTATTTAAATGTTTAGCAATACACATTTTTGTGACATTTTCCAACATGAAATTATTGATTTCATAAAACAAGGTCGATGTTCACAGACGATCGTTTACAAGCTGTTTTAGGAACTGAATGTATGTAATAAAAAATAATTATTTAGGCCTGGTCCGCAGTACCCCTTTCGAGAAAAGTGCTATCTAACTATTCTTAAACTTTCAAAATGTTGGTAAAATTTTTAAAATTAATATATCAAACACAGTACTTACCCTTCCACTGCGATCCGTGGAATTAAGGTTTTCCTTCGAGATGCCATTCTCCAGAATGTCTCGGAACACTTCCTTCAGCAGATATTCGTTAGCATCGCGGGATGCACGCAGCAGCGTCGTCACCGTCGGTACCTGCTCAAGACTCATCCTGAGGGCACGTATGCGTGAGCTAAGTGTTGGACTGAAAGCAAAACAGATGAGCGTGTAGAGTTAGCCTCAAAATGAACTACGATAATTCATCTTAAACAAATTTATTTAGATTGCAATTAAATATATTTT
>KI424784.1:6742-17710 GCA_000473375.1 Anopheles culicifacies | reverse complement strand
TGAGCTAAATAGAGTAATATTTAGTGCTCATTAACATCATGAATCACACTTCGAGTGGTAATTAATTAATACACTCGATTCATAAGTTGTATATTTGTTCCACTTTCTTCAGAATTCCCAATCGAATCATCAACGCAACATGTATTCAACGAAGGAATGCGTTATAAATGTATCAGCATGTAATCACTTCTAATAACGCTCGTTGCGTATGCGCGTACGTCCACAAACTCATCAGAGTGAGATCACTCTAGATCATCGAACAACAAACAGCAACATGGGGTGCCGGGTGTGATAACCTTCCTCCCCACCGTGCACGGAAACGCACAGCTCCAATTTGTGAATGAACACCCAACCCAGCCCAACGAGGTTATCGAGGACAAAGGCCGACAACAGACAAGCGAGAATGCGAGAAACAGGCGGCCGCGTTCTAAGCAATACACACTGCGTGTGCCTTATTTATGCGCACCTACACGACTCCCGATCGGCGTAGCTCCGGTTATGACTTTGCGGCGGAAAGATTAGCGTCCCGATCCGCCCGTGCTCGCGATCGCTTATCGCACGTTTTGGTTGGTGATGCCGTGGTGGCCATTACCAGACGTCAGTTGCGGTGAATTTATGCCATTCGCGCACACAACTCCACGCCACACACACCATTAGTCATAAGGGGAATTTGAGAAAACGGTTCCGCGGGTCCGGTTCTGCGCGTGGTCTGCTTGGCGCCTGCTAATTTAATTCCGTGTCTAGAGAGTTGGTGACGGGGAAGATTTGTGGAATGTGTACCGTTGTTGGAGATACAAATTTCAGGTGTTCAAATGTCGCCCTACGAGTAGTGGGCAAATAATGAATGGAATGTATGTAAACGAAGAAGTTTGCCGAGATCTTATGTAGATGAATGAGTACCAGAATGCAACCATTGAGACATTGAGTGGCAAATTCAATTAGCAGGCAGCATGGCGAGGAACATTTGGGAAAGAGATAATCTGTACGGAATCGGAATTGAGTGCGCTTGGAGTTATGCTCACGACGTACAAACAGAATCCCCTTCTTCACCAGCGAAAACGAATGATTTAGAATGTGCAGTAAAACAACATTGGAAAGGCACTCAGCAGAGACTGTTGGCACAATAAAAAAACAGCAATAAAAACCGAAATCTACCTCAACCCCCGTGCTCGGAAGTCAAGGCAGAAACAAGTTTATTTTACATTTATTACACACGCGGTGCACGAAAACACCCATCTCCATCTAATTCGCCGTTTTAGCGATGGAAAGGGGCTGAAGAACGGTGAGGGAGCAACAATTTTAATTAGAAAACCATTCCTCAAGACATGGTTGCACGGGGGGGAGGTCAAATCGGCGCACTTCAATCATGCGTGCGACGTAAGAAATCGGCCTTCTCCGCCGTATCGGTCGTTCGTCTCCTTCCACCAGCAGCAGCAGCAGCAGCATAATTTATTATCCAATAAAACATTAGACCGCCCGCCATTTGGAACCGAGCGCAACAACCGGCCATTCGCGCATAATGTGTGTTCACGGATGCGAACATTATGGTAACGTTAGTTAGCAGTGATGTCAAACACTAATCATTGATTGGTTGGTATTAATTAATTTGCATTTACTCTTAATAGAAAGATAAGTGATGAGCTTAAAAGTAAATGAAAATGATTTAGATTAAAAATATAATATTTGAATATTCATACCAATAACTCTTACCAATCAGTTTGACACCTCTGACGCACGTTAGTCGCACGCGAAAAAATAAAACGAAACGAGTTTAAATAGAGACGGCTTCTGGTGCTAATGTTCGGCCCTTTTTGCGTTTTTGTACACACGTTTTTATTTTCCTAACATTCGTAGGCGTATTCGTACCGTAATCATTGCGCGGCAACCACAAAGCATCACACCAAATATGGAAGAATATGCCTTTTTCCTTCCCAAGCCTTTTCGCTTTTCGCCACAATTCTATAAATAGTGGTTCGCAAAATGCTCGCAGACTCCACGATTGGGAATTCTGTTCTGGCCAGCGTTTTTGTCACGTCCAAATCGGTCGCTAATCGTGTGACGTTACAATCATCTGCCAGAGCGATGAGCGGTCTTATGCTTGCCAGCGCTCCTTTTTTTTGCGAATTGTAAATTATGTTCCGTCTGGTTGGTGTGCGGCATGCATGGGGCATTTGCAAGAGTGATATGATCACGTTTGTTTTCCATGGGCAACTCATAGGCATAGGAGATGCCGATGGAGGTAGAAGATAAGGCCACCCCTTTTATGGTGCCCCATGACTTCAGTACGTGCGATATGATGGAGTGATGTAATGGAGCAAACCGGTGGCCCTCCAAGGTGGTTTGGATGCTCAAAAATTGTTGCTTCCAGTGGGGATGATTTGTTGTCCTGGTACGTGCTGGCCATAAAGGCTAGAACGGACGGCTATGGGGCCATTCTTTTAGTGGCAAACAAATGTCAATGGGTTATGCTTTCTTGAAGAAGTGTCAGCTTATCTTATTGCTTATTCTTATGGAGTTCCATGACCTTTGGCGATTTCGCTTGGCTTGTCAAACGACTAGAATGGATCATAGGTCTAGTTGAAGATGGAACTCAGAAATCAGCCGTTTTTTTACATATAGTTCAACTTCTTGGTTTAAGCCGTTCGAATAAGCTAAAGCTACTACATAATTGTCAAGGTTTTTTTTAATAAACATAATAACTTGAGTTACAATTCGTTCCATCCGTTTATTTTCGATTTGATTTTCATCTCATATCAAAACGGCCTTCTGTTACCACCTCGTAGCATTGAATTTTAAACATTATTAATTAGTGACCTTCTCCGAAATCTATGGCACAAATCAAAGAATTACTCGTTAAGACAAAATACGAGCACGATTTGCTCCAAACATGTTTCACAACGCACAAAGCGCTCCCATAAATTACAACACCCAGAATACCGGAAGGACTTGATTTGTTTGACAAGCCTTCGTCGCTAGTGGCGCCTCGGTTCTATGTCACAGGCCAACTAGAAGGGACAAACAAGAAATGGAAAACAACTCCAGCAACGCTATCGGCTCGACCAAATGAAGCACCCATCGGTAAAGTGTTTCGTGCTCTCGTACGACTCATTAACCCTCTCTGCGCCCTACGACGGGCGTGCGGGATGACTTCTTCTGGTGACAGCCGCAGCCGCATGTGTCAAGTGTTTCTTCCTGCCAGCGACATTTATGGCCACGGCCGCTGTAATCGCCCGCCTAACTCTCGCACTATAAATGGGTTACAATTACAGCAAAGTCCCCGCACCGAAACCTTAACCCCCGGGACACTCTGCCAAGGGTGTTCGGATCAAGTGTTTGACACTTGGTTCGATTATTTTTTGCCCTCTGCTTCTTGCGTCAGGCCCCGTCAAGCCTCGTAGCATAATCTTAAACAGCAACAAACGGGCCGAAACTTTGTCTTTTGGCGCTATTTGGCCTGTCGCCTAGTGTGTGCTACACCCCGTGCTAATTATCTCGCTTCTCGTCTAGTTTTCGGGTGGAGGATTTTGTTCGTGCGTTTGACTTCACGGGGTCGAACCTTTTTAGTGTGAGGTGCGAGATGATAAGGCTCGCGCCTTGATTGGATTGCTAAATGAGCCATGAAATGGGTGAGGCACGATAGTGGCGGGAAAGAATTATTACCTTGGGTGTAAGCGGAAGCAAGTTGCTGCAAGTTCTTTTTGGGTGGTAATGAGCGATCAGAAAGCACTTAAATCATTGTGGATAATGTGTGACAGCGTCTACGGCGGCAATAGGTTGTGGTTGTAGTTGTAAAAGAAATGTAATTATAGGCTGGTAAGGATGCTGAGTGAGCTTTCCGGTTAGGTGAAATGTTTTTGGCAACATTTCCATTGAATCTTAAGTGGGAAATGTTCCATTGACAGCTTACTTTAGGGTAATCTGAGCCAGAACGCGAATGGTTAATAGAATTCACTCAAAATCATTTAAAGAGGGTCAATTGGAACAAATATTTTCTTAAAATAAATCTTTATACAACAATTGTTAATTTTATTGCATTTTGTTTTTCAATTGATGCTTCATTCAACAAAATTTATTTAAATACTATTTGAATTCAAAAAATCCATAAACCAGACCTATGATACAAAAAGTTAGAAAGCTAAAATCTTAAGACGGTTTCTGTCAAACAATCGATCAAATATCGATGGATTATTTGAAACCGGGTTGCATCATGCTGACAGATTTGTTTGGATCTGCACGAAACTGTTGATCTGCTGTTGCGGTAAATCGCCAAAACCCAGTTTATTCTTGAATATATTCGATAAAAACATTGTGATAAACTCAAATATATGTTTTAAAATCTAAATTAAATAAACATTTTAGCAAAAGTTCAATAAATATATATTTAGATTAATAACATCTGGGAAATATGGTCTGACCTGCGTCAGAGCTGCTAGAAAAGTGTGTTGTTTGGACATTTTTCGAGCAGCTGATCGAAACTGGCATTAAGAAAATATTCTAACTCGCAAAACACAGGCTGATTTGGCACGTCAGTTTGTATGGAAAGCTATTAGCGGATAAACCGCCAAACGTCAAAACGCATATAGAAAAACTAGTGGAAGGTATCATAGACCCGAATAATTTTTGCTCTAAAGCTAAAAACTATTCAAATGTCACCAGCATTCACATTGTTCTTTGTCTGTTTGTCCCATCACAGCTCGGTACTTTACGGTCTCATAAATATTGAATACCGTGTCTAATTGAGTCACCTAATTTAATGTTCACACTTGCCACCGTCCGTAACGCAGCATAGCGTGCGTATGGCCATAGCAAACGACCGCCATAGAACGGAAGTCATCGAAGGGAATAAAAACACGCGATGGCGATAATTGATAAGTCGCGAGTCTGATTAAAAGTGTCAATACGCCGGGGGAGAGTGAGAGCTTTAGTTCGGTGCTGAGAATAAATTGAAACTGTTTGTCCACATCCACAGCTCCCGCGCCAACAAACGTCACTTTCTAACGTTCCAGCTCCGTCGAGCAAGTGTGTATGCTAATAAATTTTAATTAATTTACAGCCATTGAGAAAAAAGAAGGAGAATTCTGTATTATCCACCCACAGTGAGAATGCTGCAGGAAGCTGCATCAGATGACCGTGCGGTGTAGTTCTTAGGATGATGGGAATCCTTGGCGCTGAAGGTAAATGAGTTTCACTTCGGAAACGGGTCACGGAGACGAGCTTCAGCCGGTTAATTCTCATTATTGGTCCGTTTGCCATCGTGGAACGATAGAGAACCGCACACTCTGAGGGTGGGTTTAGGATCATCGCCGTATGAATTAAATTTCTATTAGAAAACTGGAATGCCTTACCGGTGTAGGGAGGCAAAATGAGACAAAATTAACATTAATTTGTTTCTCCTTGAAGTGATTCTTCTGGAAGGTTTTGATGGTGGAATGACTTGCATGTGAATTGGTGTTTTCTTTCTCTTTGCTGTAAGCAACAGAATTTAGGAGCATTTTAATTTTGATATTTTAGATTCCTTTTTTATTTTAAGAAAAAATAGCTGTATTATTTCATTATTTGCAACCCAAATCAATTGCCATTTCTGTCTAATGCGATTTAATTAATTTTACTTTCCACGCAGTCCAATGACCGCTTCGCTTTAAATAATCAGTTAAACTCAACAGCAAATCAATACCCACACGTCCATCCACGTCCATCCAACCCGACCTGCGAAGCGGATCGGTGGTTTTTGATGATGCCCTGCCCTACCGAACCGAACCAAACACCATTCGCATTCCCAGTCTGCGTTATGAATCGGCGGTGGTGGCGCTAAATGAGGCGTGTAAATTTTGCTAACCGCGCAAACGGAACGCACCATTCTACAAAACTAACCAAACTCGTTGATTAATCTCGGGGCCTGAGTAACCGACCGAAATTGTAAGCATTATGTGTGGCGCGCCGGACATGGAAACATGATCGGTAGTGCATAATTCCTAGTTCCTATTCCACACAAACACACACGATTCGATAGACTGACCTCAAACCAATCAGTTCTTCGGCAGTTCAACAAATCGAAATGCGATGGCGGGAGGGGGGTGAGTATTTTGAATAAAATTAGCCCGCTCATCAAACGGAAATGTATGAATGAATTTATCGACCATCGGTTTGGGTGCGTTTAGTTCTGTTTGATGTGGATGACAGTGATGTAATCCGGTAGCGATCAATCCGATAGCGTTTGTGTTTGCGAGCATTTAATCGAGAGATTGTGCGTTAGCATGAAAACTTGTATTCACGATCCAAAATATCGATAGAGCGTGTTATCGATTGGGAAACATTTTATTGCGAATAAAACAACGGAGACCGACGAAGGAGATGAAACATCCGACAAAGATGCTTATCAACGGTGGCATTTACTGTGTGACCTTTTGTAATTTAATCTGTGAAAGAGCTTTACGTTCAATAGTTTCACTTAATGAAGCTTATTTGAATTTTAGTACTTTGTATAAAATATTTTTATAATACTTTAACACGACGAAACAGTATTTTCCTAATACAAATAAGTGTGTTAAATCTTTTATGAAATTGTTCTAAAAATTGTTGTAAATATTTATTCGCTTTTTCGGTGCATTCCTTCCGGTGACTTTCTGGTCCGTTTTCTGTGCGCGCTTTTTGCATCCTCTGCCTCTGGTTGTAAATAAACCAAACGAAGCGTGCAAAATTGATTGAGTCGTTTCGGATGTGTACGGCCTCCGGGTCGCCGGCACCTCCAGAAAGCATTCATCCATTTCATGGCATGTGCACGATGGGGCTGGAGTTTTTTTTTGTTTCTTTTGGAACATCCAAAAAAATAATAAAAAATAAACAGATTGAGCGAAAGAGTTTGTGCAGCGGAAAAGATGCACCCGATCGATACGGGATGTTCCGCGCTTCGTTTTCGAATAAAAATGGCCCCCCCCCCCCGAGGTGGGTTTGAAAGTTTTGCTTCGGTATCCGTAGAGAGAGAGAGAGAGAGCCTTTTTTTATGTCACATCGTTTCCATCCATGGGTGGAGAGAGAACAAAAAAAAGACAACGAAAGAACTAGCCCAGGATCATATCACCCAAGAGTGTTCGTGGCCAGATTGTGAGCACAAACCATTGCAGTACCAGTGGACATTTATTATGCTGTTCACGATTCACCGGCTCGATCGTTTAGGGGTTGGAGCTAGGGGTTGGAGGGGAAAACAAAAGTACAGTGTGACAGTTTACATGGTAGTAAGTCGGGTCGGGTGGTGTTGGAATCGTATTTAACGCTTTGTCGATCGGGTTAGACCACCCATGAAGGATGAATCCCATCTCTATGAGATTGCAAACGGCACCATAGAGCATAGAGCTCATGTTGATGGTTTTTATTAATATCTCAATCGAGCAGAGGGTAGTTTTGTATATTGCATTGACATGTAGTACACAAGAATATTGCTGATTGCACTTGGAAGCCAATAGAACCGTTCTCTGACTTTGAGGTTAACCTTTATGCTGGATTTCAGAGAAAATTGAGAATAAAATCTCAAATACAACATTAATTTTAATTCTATCCGTCTCATGCTTTGGCCCCATTATTGCAATTCCTTGGGGTAGTTTCATGATGGCCTTATGACCAGCTCGCTGACTACACAACTAGCTAAAAACATTCTATTCCTTTCATAATAATAGCCATCCTTCATCCTTAGGTAGTCCTTTTGGTTTGAATGTTTTATGCAAGACCTTCACCAGACATTTCCCAAAACCAAATCGAGTTCCTGACAACTGCTACCGAAAAGGGACGCACCGTGCTGCTGATTCGCTAGCAACAAAAAGGGGCCCGTTTTTTCCCCTCCTTACTATTTAATCATTCCCGTGAGTGTCGTGAATTTTTGCATAATGACTGAAACAGCGGAATGGTTTTAGACTTCAATTAATTCATTCCCCGTAGTGTTTCCCTCTATCCTACATTTTGAAAGCAGCATTTCGTTGGAGGTTCAAAAGTCACCACTGGAATGCACCGATTGAGTTGAGGTGGAATAAAAACGGAACCTTTCTATTCCCGTTTTCCCTTTAGAGGTAGCTTTTCCGGTTCCGACCACAATATCTTCAAACTACCCACATGCGAGAGCGCACACAAACCTTACTGCTTTGCTTGAGTAAAGCTTCTGAAAGCAGGAGATAGAATTCACACGCAAATGGACGTCACCGTCACCGCCAGCTCGGTGGCAGATTGTCTTTGAGGTTGTCTTCCATTTCGACAAAACAAGAAACTGATAGCCCCCGGGGGTTCGAGTCGGACGACGGCACGGTGTTTGTTTACTTATTTAATTTTGTTTTTCAATTAACCACACCGTTTGTGGGGAGGGATTGCATTGCGAATGGGAAGGAAGCGGTTTTCCGGTGGAAAGCATCCCGGTTGGTACCGGTCCGTTTTCTTTCCAAAGAAACTGTCGAGGGTGAAATGGTTTTATGCTATGGTAATTTTTGCATTCCCATTTCGGTTGGTTGAAGCATTTGGAGGCCGAGAAATCGAGGTTAATTTTAAACGACCTCAACCGAGAATGTCTAATAACGTGGAGGTGGTGGTGGTGGGATTACATTTAATATCGTGGCTTAACGCACTGCATCGGTAGATAAAGGATTCACCTGTTGGCTGGTCATAAAAGAATGGATTCCGAAATTATGATGCCAAGATTGTGCGTAAAAGATTAAGAAAAAAGGGAGAGTGTTTGAGAGTTTGGATAGAACATTTACCAGACCACATTGAGAGTTGGGTTGCTAAAATCACTACCATCAGCTTTCCAAGAGATCGTGCAATTATTATTATTTTAATGAATGGCGTTCCTAATTAATTTTGTTTAAAAATATTCTATTGAATAAATTGTTAAAATAAATTGTGAGAATTAAAGTTTGATTGAAAAGGATTGGAAAATAAATTTAATAATCGTCAAAGTAATAAAAAAATTCTAATTTTAATATATCTAATTTTTCAATTTTTATACCCATTTAAAAAATATATTTAACATGCTTCTTATGCTACTTCTATTAGATTTTCTTACTAATTTCGCCGATGGGAATATTCTACTTAATTTAGTAAATCAAGCTTCTGTACAATTTATTCAATACTTTTTTTAGACAAATATAAATTCTTTATCCATTCTTTTCATTTGTCTTTGTCTTACGAATAAGACGAAGCTTAATTTTTCTTATGAATACTTAAGAATGAAAGGAAAAGGGTTTTGGATGGAATGAAAAGGCCTCATACATAGAGGCGAGTTATTTTTCTGCTGAATTTTCAAATTATTATACGACATTACTGCTCTTCTACTTCACAGCAGCCCTATTTTTAATTCTCAAAAGAAAGAAAAGCTTCACATGAACCCTATCAAAACCAGTAAAGCGTCTCTGCACATCGTAGAGAAATGCTGTCAACAGCACCCAACACGCTTTCACCCATTTCTAATCCGCCCACCAGACTAGAGGAGGTAATATTTGGGGATTTTATTCAATGTTTACTTTCGGAAAGGTTCGGCCCTTCTCCGAGAAAAAAGGCGAGCAAGTTGGTTTGATCGATTTGCGAATGCTTAACGCCTTCGGACGCTTACTGCATTCGTAGTTCGCTTTCGTCCTTTCACCCGAAAATCACTCTAATCCATATGTAAGCGTAGTTCAACAACGGAACATCAGCATTACCATTTAGATCCCTTTTTGAGTGTTTCCATAGACGTGAAGGCAGAAGCCTTAGCTTGGTGCCGCGTTTCTTCTTGTTGCTCACATAGCATCACACTTGATGAAAAGATTTCTAAAGCAGGAAGCTGGTGACAGATCGAAAACCATTCGGCGGCTGAATTCGAATCCTTCTCCGGCGCTGTGCTGTTTGCTTGAAGACGTTGCCGAATCGTACGGCTAACGTATCACGTCAAGCAGAACAAGAAGCGCAGCGCCGGCTTGTACACCCGGCCACACAAAACGGGTGAAAATCATTAAAATGCTCTAGGTTTACTTAACGTTCTCTTGGGGGAGCTTTTGAAGTGAAACCAAGATTAATGCAAACCAGACTATTGGAAATGGAGAACGTTTCCTTTTTTTGTGTTTATTCGTCACATGCCATGTTGAAATGGAGGCTTTGGGGTTTTTTTTTTGCTACTGAGCCACTCGAATTTCGTTGTAAATTTGAAAAATCATTTCTCCTTTCCTTCACACTGACAAGCGATTGCATGTCGAGTTACTAAATCGTCATCATCAGCATCAGCCTGTGCTACAAGTACAAATTGACGATAGCAACGATAGAACGGGTTACTTTGTCGTAATTTTGACACAGCACGAAGCGTTTTTGTCATCATCCAGTTGTCGGCGTGGGGGTAACGTAGCAACGGGGAAAGTTTGATACAAAGCGAAAAACGAAAAAGGTAGCAGCATCCTTCATGCAGAGATCATCAGCACAGAAACATAGGTTTGCGCAGTTCGATTGGCAGCGCGGATGGAAAATGGGAAAACTTTCCTGCCAGCGTTTTTCGTCGCATTTCAAATCTTCTTCTCATGGCCGTTGTTGTTTTGCTGATCCACCGTGGAGTGATAAAAAGAGGGAAAAATTTCGCAACATGGTACCGCCTCCAATAATGCGCGATGTACGCGATCCACCCTCAACGTTGATGATTATTACATGCAGCAAAGTAAGCGTGCGCAAGAGATGTAACAATTTTGAGTAAAAACCAAAAAAACACCCAACACACACACACATACATCGATGTGCTGCGGATTTTCCGTTTGATGGCGTCTTTTTCCTTGTTCGGTGTGCTGCAAAAAGGAAACTTTTTGGCTTCATGTTTTAAGCAGCATCGTGCGATTATCTAAATCACCTCTGTAGATCCACCCGCGGGGTTCCTCAAGCCACGGGACACTGCCTGCTGGCTTATTTTGCTGCCAGTGGGTTAAGATTTCGCCTTTGTGGTTTGATGAATATACGGCACAAATACGCCAAGATTCT
>KI424783.1:4152-15824 GCA_000473375.1 Anopheles culicifacies | reverse complement strand
TTTGCTCCAATTCTGCGACAAAAGGTCCGCCAAACACATCCACGGTCGGCACTGTTGGGCCGGGCGATGGCGTAGGAGGCAGTACATTCCGATCGTCAGGTACGTCCCCACCCATGCAAATGTATTTATGCGCAAGAATGTATGTTATGTGGTCGGGCATCGGATCTTTTTTTTTTAACAGGAAAATTCCTTCCGCCACTGACATTAAATGTTGGTCCCGGTTAGCTGCAGTAAAATGTTTCTTGAACGCCGCCTCAAAGTGCGTTATTGATTTGTTTATCACACACAAACACACGCGTAAATAACAAATAGGAGATTTTTATGATCTCCTGAACCCGGATCAAAGTATGCGCTTTGTTAGCGTGATAGCTATTGGAAGATGTATTGCAATTAATTCTGCGGAAAAAGGAAAACATCTCTCCCAATATAGACTGAGTTGGCCGTCACAAGGCCGGAGTCTTACCACCGTCATCCATCCCCGTCGCAGCAGCAGTTTGTCCTTAATTAACACTGTACCATTTTCTTCCTAATTAAGTCAGTGCTCGGTTTGCACTGGCCAGCGGGATCCCTCCGGCCAACAACGCTTCTTCGTCAATTGTCCTGCCCACCAAACCGTGCAAAGTGCAGCGACATTTCTATTCGCTACTAAGCCGGTCGCAGCTGATGGAGTCCCCGTCCGCCCGCTCGTACATGCCGCGGCGGTAATTGATTTTGATTTTACTAATTGGCAACGGCAACGGAGGAGTTCGTATCTTCTTCCTTTCATTTGTCCAATTTTAGCCTGTTCCTCCAGCGCAGCAAGTCCTACCGTCAATAGTTCGAGATTCACTCTCGGACCACTGCTGTAGGGGTTTTTTTTCTATGACTGACTTCATCCTCTGTATAGTTGTGCCACATTTCGCCCACGGGGGTGAGACTACTGATGGTTATGATTTTAAAATCAGTTTTGGAAATTTGCCATTCTTTTTCCTTCGAGTGTCAACTTGTTTTGCATTGTAGTTAACTTTTACCTGTACATCAGCTTGATAAGAACCTAGAATATTCTTTAGATCTCGGCGGATCTCCGTATCTGAGTTCAGGACACTTACAAATATAAATAGATAAGTATCCCTGTGAAAAGAGCACGACAGGTGCATGATCGTCTCTATCAGGTGGATCTCATTAAACTTAGTGCGCTGCAGGAGTGTCCTGTGTACAGCGATTTAATGTGCTAACTGAAGAGCAATATACATTCCAATGAGGGTAAACAGATTCTCAGAATTCTTCACACAGCTGTAGTATTAATATTGTTTGCTTAACCTGTTCCTTGACGAACTTATCTCTCGGATAACTAACAACTGCTTGATTTACTGATTGTCTCGATTCGATGTCCAGTATCAATTCAAATAAGAAATGATTACTAGTTAAATTAAGTGCCAGCGATGGGCATGGATGTTATTTCATGCATAAATGAACGCCTTGTGTCACAGCGAAACCGAATCCAATAATAGCTAGATGGAGATGGTTGCAATATTCTGCTAAACGTCATTAAAATGAAAGGGAAATGACCGTCTTCGTCCACGGTTGAAATCGATGCAAATTGAAATCAACATAACCGGCAGCTTACAGCGGATGGGTTTATAAGCTTCCCCATGCATCATTGATCCGTCCTCACCGTGCGTGGCAAAACTGTTCGAACGAACATTTTCTCTCTCGCAAATCTCTCTTTAACAAAAAAAAAACCCACCTACCCCGTTAGGAAGGCGTATCGTGCAGATTGCACAACAGCAGCCACAGGATGTGCGTCCACCGGAAAACAGTGTGTAGAGAAGGTTTCTTTCTTTTAAAAAAAGAAATAAATATCTACCAATGCTATTCTGGACGGGTTTCACCATGTGGATGGCAACAGGAGCAAAGAAAGCTTACCAACCTACTGGGCGAAGAATTGGAAATAGAATTTCCCTCCACACACACACACACCCAGCGCATGCATGAAAGAAGAAAAAAGGAAGCCTTGGAACATTACTATCGACAACAGGCGTTGGTAACGCTGCAGAGATACGCGTAAATGTGCCATTGCCGGTCGGTTTTCGTTCAATATAGGTCGAAACCGAAGAGGTACAACGTAGTAGAGAAGATGCCAGCTTCCCGGTAGAAGCTGATGCTATTTGTACTTCTCCACATGGTTTCCTGTCAATCCCGTCGTGCGGGAATTTCGATGGCAAACTAAGTTGTACACTCGCAGCAGGGTAAATAGTGCTGAAAGCAGACTGGTGGCAGCTGAATGTGGAACAGTTTTCTTATGTTGTCCCGTTACGATGCGCGGGCCGGTAAGGAAACGGTTATGGTGCTATTGACGTGAGCTCACCATGAACAGACACTTAAAATGGGCGCTTAGGATTTAAAAAAGAATCGTTACGTTTAGTGAGCCAGTGCGGGCTTTATGGTTGTCCTGCGTTTGAACTGTGCCGGGAAGAGTTACAAAACTCCTCGCTCGCTCCCTGTTGCACCGTGCATGTTATTCGTCTTCACTCAAACATACTGGGAGCGCTTTGGACATCCGAGCAAGAAGCACCGAAAGTTTAAGTTTTAAAATACGCTCCCTTGTTGGTGTGCGGCATATATAATTTGCCGAATATTGAAAGACACTATAAATTTAACGTAACGCTCACGTGCCCATTAAATCCCGCACGTAGGAGCACGAGCAGCGTGAACCTGGGAAGGAGATGTATTGTACGGCTGGGCGAAAAGTTTCTACCGGCCACACTTCCAGACGATGTGTGCTTCACACGGTCGTGTCGCCCCACGGCCGAGCTGCTGGAACTTTGGCCGGGGGTCGGATTGTTCCGTGTCCGTGGAGTTACTTTACCGAAGCATTCCGGGCACAATAGCAAACGCACCGAACATTCCACCGAACTTTTGCACTAGCCTTTCGAACTTTCCACCTCCACTGTGGAGTTCGTGGTGTTTGCATCTCGATAGTTGGGTGCGGGTATCACTGACTCGCCCACTCCAGCAGTACGGATCACACACACACACGGAGGTCCGCTTGGAATGTCTCTCCCCAACTTCACCTCCCATGCTAGATATCTTCAGCATATGGGATGTGGATAAGACTGGCAACTTGCCCAAGCCCCAGTCTCTCCTAGCGCGACCCCATCAAGCGTCAGGAATGAAATTTAAGTTACCAAAGTTTGGGGCGAGTAATTTTGCCACCATTTTAGAGGATAAATGGTAACCAATGGGTTTGCCCAGTTTGCGCTCCTAACCCAAGACACCCAAGCTGACGTGGCGTGCGTACTGACGTTGGCTAAAAGTTGGCCGCCATTAGTTGAGCAACACGAGACGGCAAAGTTTACAGCCACTGGATTATGCACCCGGTTTCGGTGTGGGTGTGTGGTGCACATCAAGCATCATTATCGTCACTGCTTCACGTGACCGCTGTACAAGCAGAGAGTTGATCGTGCGGGTTTGCATACATGGTGTCTTTTCCCCCGCCGCGGATATTAAAGATGACGTTATCTAATCGGTATTTATATTTTGTTTCATTTTAGAAGCTGGTGGCAGCGGTCAGCAACAGCAGGCGGGCACGATCTCTGCAAACCTGCAGCTGAAGCTACCCCTCCACCGGACAGCGATCGATGCTGGCTGTGATCAGGGTTACGGTAGCGAACGATCACCGGAAGACGATCTGCCACCACCACTGCTGCTGATGCACGAAACGCAGTACATCGAGATATTGGCCTCATCGTCCTCCTCCACCATCGCTAACCCAGCACCATGCCAACAGCTTCCGGTGGAGTGCGTTGGATCGTCCGCTACGTCACAGCAACAGGGCGAACAACAGCCACCGCAACCCTGCTGGACGCACAGCACCAACACCGGCCAGCTCGTTGTGGGGCCGTACAGTTTCATTACCAAAGGTAAGAATACTTTAAAAGTGCCTGTTGTGTGTGCGGCTGTATGTTGAAAACTTTTAAACATTTACGTCCCCGAGCCGGACGTCCTTTCTTGTAGCGATTGGATTGGCACGGGTAACAAGAACAAACGTACACATAGAATACACGCACTCTCCATAAAATGGATTGATTCTGAGGGCCCCGGGATGTAGTGCAAAAACCATACAGAAAGAAAGACATTTGGAATTGAAATTGAACCGTTTTTGTTTCGGGCGCCTTCCTTCGTCCTGCCATTTGCCCTTGTCAGTGGCGAAGGAAGCGGAAGCCTACAAGGAAGGAATAAGAACGAGAACCGCATCAACGTCGTCCTATCTGCCAGATTCAACAACCAAACGGTTTCGCATGCAGAACAGATAGCAATCTGCGTCCGCTGGTCCGTACTGGCCTATTTCTTTTTTTTTTCTCTCCCCTCTCCTCGATGTCCTTACTAACTGGTGAAGTTCTCGGTGTCTTCAACCACGAAGAGCACACAGCAGAGACGGGGAGCATCAATTTCGTCCCACCAGCGAAACGACGGAAGAAAATGAGATTCACCAACCAGCCGGTGGCATCGCCTTGACGCCCGTGCTCAAGTTTGTTTTCGTTTTTTATTTAGACCACCTCACTCGCGTTGGTCTACATATTTTGTGAATATCCCGTAGAACAGCCAAAACAAAAAAACACACGCTCCAACGGGGCGTGCGGGAACACCCGCGCCGTGCATGTGTAATTCAAACCAATCCAATTTATTCCATTCCTATAAACAGTTACATCCGTCAGATAAATAAAGCAAAATTTCTCCAACAGCCCAAAGTGCCCTAGCCGCCAGTACGAGTGCCGAAGAAACCGAAGGCCTCTGGTGCACCACCGTTCATAAGGACTCTTGCTTAGGAGCTTTCTTAAGCAAAACAAAAAAAGAAATCTAAAGTGAAACGATGCTGGAGTTGTGTGTTGTGCTTGTTCGCGATTTCGGTTAGCCGTGATTTATGTTGGCGCTACTGCTGTACACGCTAAAGCTCCCGTCCTCCCGAAACAATGGAACAGTGGTTGAATTGCACTTGTTGGTGTTATTTTTATGCGTTTCTTGCTGTATTGCCGTAACGTTTCGCCGGGAGTTTCTAGTTTCTGGAGGGGAAACGCGGGAGCTGGACGGATTTTTGGAGCAATACTTTACCACTCGACCGTCAACAAGTGTGTTTTCGGTGAGGCGCGAAACACCGTCATTAACGAACAGCGAAATAAGTGTGTAAAATGGCGAACCTGTAGCTTTAGAAAAGGGGGTTTTCTTGGAACGTTTTCATATGGCAGGATTCACATACGGCAGCCGGTGAGGTCTAGCATTTATCGCACGTGTAAAGTGTTTCATTTATCACAACTGCCACCTCAGAATTCACCTGCTCAGAATGATGCAAAAAACACATCAGACAAGCTTTTACTACGAGATCAACATGAGCTTCGTTAGTTACAATTCCCGGCAACCGCATTAAAAGTTATAATCGTTCCAAGTGTTTGTTATTGCAATTTGAGTCCTTTTTGCTGTGATAATGCTCAATACAAGACTAGAGGAAGGGATAGACTGCAACCAGTGTTGTTTGGTTACTGTTCGCTCGGTCGTTAAACGAGGCTTGGACTAATACTCTCCATTTCCCGCACAACCGGCATGGGTGGCCCAGAGAGGGGCGTCCCATACTCAGAGTGCTTTTGCATGCATCGGAGCGTAGCAAGTGAAGCAGCACTCAGGTGCTAATGTTTTATGAGCACTTTTATTTCGGCGCATTGTACTACCTTCGTCTACCCAGGTGCAGTAATTTAGGAAGCGGAGTGTATTGTTGTTGTGGTGCTGCCATAAATTATCCACCAACTGGACCTGAATTTTCGTTCACACGGTGCTATTTTTTTTGCTGCAAACTTTCAAATGGCAGCTGAAAAAAGGGATATTCGCAAAACCGATGACACATTGTGCGAAGATTGCCATCACAAGAACCTAACATTGCGTGAAGAAACAATGTCCACAAGAAAATTGCAATAAGGTTGACCACCGGAAATCGAATTCTAACCTCCTTCGCACTACTATTCCGGTTCGCACGTGACTCCAATAGTTTGTGTGTGTGTGTGCCAGAAGTGTCAGAACGATCACCGAAAGCACCGTACCAGGTGTCGCATCGAGCAATATTGGACGAAAATATTGAACAGCGCACGTATGCCGGATGCAAAAGTTTTTGAGTCGCTTCAGCCAATCATTTTCCATTTCCTGCCGTGGCAAGGAATTTTTACTGCTGGTAAAAGTGATTGTGAGACTATCTTTGGGAGCTGATATCAAGAGTCCCTTGAAATCCCTTTAAATCTCTTTACTTCTTCTTCTGCTCAACCAAGAATTCCAAAGTGTTCTTCAAACTACAATAGTTATGGTCGTGATTCTACAATTTAACTTCAAACATCTTCAGTGAGTTGTCTCGAGAATGACGATTCAGACCACACACTTTTTTATCACACACATCAGAATTCTCCATTTCCTCTAAACTTCTGAAGCTCTCGAGTAACAACAAACAAAATATAAAATGGCACTAATATGACGTGCCTGGTTCCGATGCATCACCATACTGTGCAAATTAAGACTACAAACAGCTAGGCGGTAAAGTCTGGAGGGGAAGTTATTATTACTCTCCAGCCTCTCGAGTGGTTGTTCCGCCCGAAATAACACCACAAAAAAACGGCTGTCTCCTCCCCCGGAGTGGTTCCAATGTGCTGCTAAAGTGGTACCGTTTTAAGGACACCGGCTCTGATGGTTGGACTGCTAGGAGAGGATTATACACCCACTATCGACAAATACTACACTTTTATAGCTCGTGCAGAAGTAATAACCGTAGACAGCATAATGGGATTCCCTCTCGTGTGAAACATACGGCACAATTCATCTCGTTTAGCAGTAAATCTCCCTTGCGACACCTTTTTTCCCACCCATGTCAGATATATTGTTTGCCTGTAGTCGGGTAATAACTGTTCCTTTCTAAGTGACGTTAAGTGGTTGTCCGGGAATTCTGTTGAAACAGAAGCTAAACGTCTGCACGGCTCGGTGATGAGAATGAGAAGCTCTGGAACAGTAGATAGGTTCCGAATACTAAAGAAGTCTCTTTGTTGTTTGGTGTGGGACTTTGTCATCTGGAACTCATTTCTCAGGGTATTCGCATTCTGACAGAAATTTTTAAAATTACTCATTGTTACTCTCTTCCATCCCAACAGATTCCATATTCTTCGTCCAGGTGTCCAAGGGTTCCCGTGGTCTCGGGTTTTCGGTGTCGGGTGGAACCGACTCGTCCGCACCATATCCGGGACTGATACGCATCAAGCGGCTCTTCCCACATCAGGCAGCATGGGCGACGGGGATGCTCCAACCGGGCGACATCCTGCTAGAGGCGAACGGTGTCCCACTCACAGGTCTCACTAACTACGTAAGTTTCGTATCCCCGCTCATGACGCCCCTTTTGCTCAGGACTGTACGCTTCGCTTTCGATCTACTGTAGCTTGCCCTGGAAGTTTTGCGTAAAGCGACCAACGTCGTAACGCTCACCGTTTGCCGACCAAAGGATGAGCAGTATCGGAAACTATCGCCACCGACCGAACCACCCAGACCACCGTTACGCAATGCACTCTCGTACGACCAGAGTCATGGATCGAACTCGGTACCGCAGTCACCGATTCCCGTTGGCAATCCGTTTCAGCATCAGCAGCAACAGCAACAAATCCATCATTTCTTCCCACCTGCGAATGTCAGGAATCCTCAGCTGCAATCGATAGGCGGCTGTCTGCCATCACTCGATCCCATGCAGCCCAACTTCAGTGGGGTATGTAGCCATATATATGTTTCCGGTCAGTTTGTACTAAATTAAAGTTTCGTTGTTTTTTTTTGTTTTTCGTTATTTTCATCCCCTTGGGTAGGAATTCGAAATTGTACTAACGAAGCAGCAGGGTTCGCTCGGGTTCACTCTGCGCAAGGAAGATGAATCCGTGCTGGGTCACTACGTGCGGGCACTGGTACGCGAACCGGCCCTTAGCGATGGGCGCATCCGGCCCGGTGACAAGATAGTCGCCGTTAACGATGTGCCGGTATCGTCCATGTCCCACGAGGAGACTGTGATATTTCTACGCCAGGCGGCGGACGTTGTGCGGCTGCGGTTGTACCGTGACCAGGCCCAGACACCGCTCTCCGCCCATTCGCCCATCGAGTCGAGCTTACGGGGCCGGACGCGTTTGCTGCTGCGCCCGGAAGCAATCAATCTGCTGACGGATCTCGCTGCCAACCGGTACCATCGGGCTGCGGCCGGTTCCGGTTCGTCGGTGGCATCGAGTCATACGACCTCACCGCGACGTTTGCGTCGTGTCGGTGCGCATCCGGCCGCGTTCGACAATCATGGTTTCCAGCAACATCATTCCAACGACACGTTCAATTATTCCGACAGCTGTTCCAATGCATCCACTATCGTCAGTCAAGGTAAAGCACATGCTTACTAACTATTGCACACGCACACACATACATAAACGCAGACGCACAACCAACACGCCCCAAAATCACTCACCCACACGCTCGAACCTTTTGCTTGTACACAGCCATGGACGATCTGGACGAGTCGTACTACTGCGATGAGGAGATCGATGCGATCGTCGCCAGTGAAGACAGAAAGTCCAACGGTGAGGAACACGGACCACGACCACGCCCCACATTCCTAGATCTCGATGCCGGCGCACACTTCCAGCTCGGCACCGGAGGTACGACCGTACAGCAGCTAAACAATCTCGACCGCGACACACTGAACGCACCGTTGCAGTACGGTTTAGCAGGCGCTGGTACACCCGGCCTAGCCGGGCCAGATCCCGACGGGCCCAACTTTGTCAGCCTGCCGTGTGAAACGTTCCTGGTGGCGTGCAAAACCGAACAAGATCTTCAAGCGGGCGACCAAACGGAGGCAATCTACGTGCAGCACTTTGCCCACAAATCGCCACTCTACTCATCGGTGAACGTTCCGGCACGGGTCGGTGCGGCCGAGCTGGTGGAAGCCGTCGAACGAGGAGGTATGAGGTTGACTGGTGGGGGTATATTACAATCTCTAACCTTACATCCCCGAACGTGCTCATATCTCGCAGGGAAGAAAAGTCTAATGAAATGGAAGGGTGCCACACTGCTGGATGATGAGGAACAGCAGGATGAACCAACGACAGCTGGAGAGGGAGTACAGGAGCAACAGGATTCGCTGGCAACACCGGATGCGGACGATTCTAGTTTGGCAGCGACGGCCGGTACAACACTCAGCACCGCCACACCAACGACAGAACGCGAACTGTTCGATCTGAATGCGAGCTGCGGTACGGACAGTGAAGGAAATCAGGTAACTGTTTTATCAAGAATTGAAATAAGCCTCTATACACTCCACACTACCTTAGCCTTTAACCACCGAAATACGTTATAGGTGTTAGCCCTCCAGAATGTTTCTTTCAGGACCAATGATGAGAGGCAGAATCTTATCTCTTAAAGATCTTGGAATGATCATATTAACACTAAGTAAATAGAGCGCTTGGGCAAATTAATTGGGAGTACTATCACAATGCTTCAATCGTGAGGTTCTTTCTCTGCTCTCATTCATATCCTTCCAAGATCTCTTAATATCCCGCATCATCTGCGCCATTTAAGAGAGAACTCCTCTCGTATGATTTGGACCTTTTTATTTCTAGCTAATGAGCTCCTTTGATGATGGAATGTCATAGAGACAATGAGTGTCTGGATGTCTTAGTAAACCTTAACATGATATCGAACATCTGGGAAATATTGGCTCCAAAGTTCAAGTCCATGAACTTGTTGAATCTTAAGTTTCCTCAATTTATTCTTATTCCCGTCCTTACGTCCTACGTCCTTGTGGAGTAGTCAATCGAACCTAGAGTTTAAGTTAAAGTCCAGAAGCAAATTCTAAGCATTCTAAGCTATTCAAATTCTTGACGAAGTAAACCGTATCTCACGCACGTATCCACCTAACTCCATTAGATTTTCACTGTTGAGCTGAACAAAGGATGGAACAGTCGACTCGGATTCAGCCTAAAGCAGGAAACGGCCGCAAACGGTTCGATCCGTACCATCATCAGCGCCATCTATCGGGACAGCGTTGCAGCACGAGATGGTCGACTGCGCGTGGGCGATGTACTGATCATGGTAAGTGTGTTTTGCAGTTGCCCCCAAAACAACACAACCCTAGCCTATGTTTCTTAACACGCCAGGTCAATGAAGAGTCGGTCGAAGCAGTACCAACGGCACAGGTGATTGAGTTGATGCGTATTGTACGCGGTGCCATCTTCATCACACTGCTGCGACCGTCCGGTGGTGGAGGCACACTAGAACCGACACCGGAAGAACCAACATCATCGGTTGAGCCGTCCGGTAATGTAACTCCAGTGCAGTCCACCGACTGTATGGACGTTGGTAAGGAGGATACCACCAACACTAATAGCGCTGCTGCAGTAAAGCACGAGGAAACGAGCGAAGCGCATCCCACTGATGTCGTTGCGGAGTGACAGTAGGTTTGATAGGAAGATGTGATGGTTTCTGAGCAACAGATACGACAGATAGGAGTTGTGAGAGATAGGCAACAACAGAGGAAAACCACACAGTGGTTCCAGTTTGTACTTTTACATTAGAACGTAACAGGTGATTTTAGAGTGTCATACGAGATGCAAAGGAAGAGGTGGTGGTGAGAAGAAAGAAGGAAAAAGAAAACAACTAGTGAACAAATCTTAATACGAGAGCATATATACATGTTGAATGTAAGGGTTATTCATTCCGTACCGGAGCCATAAGCTTCATTCCCAAAGATACAAATGCCAGAGAAAGCGAGCGAAGGGGAGATGCGAGATTAGGAATAGAGAAACAAGAACAGTGCAGCAGAAGGAAACGAAACTAAAGAAACGAAGTGCAAGATCTAAACGCTCTTCAGTGAGCGTTAGGATCAATCATGGCGCCAGAATTGCAGGCGTTAGTGTTCCATTCAAAACCAACTTTAGCAAAAAGCGAACAAAAACAAAAACACATGAACGAATGATCTAATTAGCATTAGTCGCGAAGATGACTGTAATCAAATGTAATCAGAGCTAGTACTTTTAATCCTCCCCGCCTCCCATCCCATCCTCCCTCCCTATCCTTCCACTCACGAATTCTTTCACAGAAAGAAGCAAAAGAAGCGAGTTAGAAAATGAAGAAACAATAGAGAGCAAAAGGTAAATAAGCAGCTGTTAATGTCTTTTCAGTCCACCATTCTGTCACTGCCTTTCCCTTCCCCCCCAAAAAAAAAATTATAATAATAATAAACCTCCAAACAACTCCTACCATTTTGTCCCACTTCCTTCCTCACCTCATCCCACACAATCGTTGGAGTATTTTAAATGTTGTTAGTGTAGCCCAAAATGCGCAAAATAGACAAGAGAAAGAGAAAGAGAAGAGAGATGAGCTGTGTGTTGGTGAAGTTTTAGAACTGCTACGACAATTTCTGGTAAAGCATATTTGTGCAGCCGTGTGGATGATGGAAAGTCTAAATAAAAGATCATGTTTGTACTTTGAAATGGAGTGTGCAGGTTTTTTTTTGCATCCAAGTTCTTTTTCCTTTTTTGCTTTTAATTTTTCTCACACTTGTGAGACTGCGGGGAGGGAGCTCAATTGGTTCGATAATTGTTTAAAAGATAGAACTCAGAGCACATTATTTGTAGTGTTGGTTCATGAGC
>KI424782.1:0-10424 GCA_000473375.1 Anopheles culicifacies | reverse complement strand
ATCATTTATTTATTGTTCATGTTCAAATGTGCTGGCCGAGCAACGGGTGTGTATTTCGATTTGGATCGCGACGATCAATGTGTGATAAGTAATCGGCTGCGGGTTTCATATGGAAGTTTGTTTGTTTTAAAGTTTCTACCTACCCATAACGCGAAAAACGAACGTGTACAATTGTGATTAAAGAGTTACGCGATAGTAAGTCGACTATAGGTCAGCCATCGTTTGTTGGTTGTAAACGTGTGGCGTCGTTAAAGTGGAAAACGTCCAACAAGTGTCCTCGCGTTAATCTCGTGCCTTTACACATCCTGCTAATCTACGGATAGTCGGAGTCGTGTTTGCGTAGTGCTGTTTTCGATTACTTATATTCACAACAACGGTGAATTGTGTTGCTACAATCCAGTCCAAGCGAGAAAAGACGACGGCCAGCAGACCGCTCATTAGCTCGGGGTCAGATAGCGTTCAAAGGGAAAGCAGCAGCAGCAACAGCAGCAACGCCAACAATCGCACACATCGCTTTGGTACCAACGAAAAGGCAAGGTAAGTTTAGCTGAAGCAACAGTGCTCGGACCCTCGGAGATTGGCCCCAATTTTGTGTGTGTATGTGTATTTTACCCTGCTTGCAATCAAAATGAATCCCACTAATTGAACGTGGCGCAGCACTTCTTGCGGCTTCACAGTCGTCTTCGGTCGGAGGTAATGCGTAGCCGCCTCCTGCTGCCAGAACAGATTCACCAGTAATCGAAACATCCAAGCAGGCACAGATAATTTTACGATCGGGCAACATCAAGCGACGTGGCTCGGTGAAGAGCAGAACCGAGAGACCTGACATCCGCCACCGCATTACAGGGTCGGAAGGGTCTGAGAATTGTTGCGCGAGATGAGCCCGAACAATGACGTCGGCATTGTCATTGTCGACTATTGGAGCGAGCAGCATAGAGACTGGGTCTGGACAGAGGACGGAGCAGCAGCTCCAACCAACACCAACATCCACATGGGTGGGGAGGGCAGTCACGCAGCACATGACGACCACCCTAACAAACTCCAGCAAACAAGTGTCATTTTTATTAACCTTTGCCGTGGAGGCTGCCCCCTTCCACCATCCCCTGTTTTCATCAACCCCGTTCTAGCAACTGGCCTCCACCATTGACGACGAACGGATCAAATAATGCGCATCGCGTCCCGCACAGGAACCTCTACACCGGTCCCAGTGTTCGGTGACATGCTCTTGGGTAACGCGCGGACAAGAAGCATAGCAGTCACTGTGCCCGGTCGTCTTGGGAGCACCGTACTTTCGTTTGTGTGTACGTGTGTCTTAACGTTGGTACGGTTTTGCATGTTCTTTTGGTAAGGCATACGAAAAATATTGCTTATGATGCAATTCCAGCGGCCATTCGTTACACGAAACGAGACTTCGGCGAAAGATATAAGATCAGTTCTGAAGAATTTTGGCCATTTCGAAGCTAGTTACTGGTGCGTAAGCACAGATTTTCAACTCACTCCTTTGAAGCGCGAAACAGCCCACCAAGACCAAGAGGTATCGGCGTTGCAATCGAGCCAACCCTACCACCAATCCTAATCTGTCGCCGTTAGCAATTTAGGCACAAGGCTGCAACATCACGCGCTCACTCCGTACGGTGCACGGTTCCGTACACGGTGCAGCAAACGACGATCAGAGCTGCTTTCGAACCTCTGGTCGGTTGGGGTGGTGAAAAGAGAAAAAAAAGAAGAAAAAATCGTTCCAGAAGTCGGACCAAGAAATCTGATGGCCTCGACCTGCGCACCAACCCTTCTCCATTCATTCAAGCCCGTGTTCCGAGAGCCGTTTAGCCCTAATGGAATTGGAATGTTTGATTGGAATGAATTGGAATCCCTGGCTCTCTCGCTCGCACCTCCACGATCACGAGGCCCAACTTCTTCTTTGCCTACGCGGTTGCCTTCTTCGTTTGTACTACTTTTCCCTGTCCACCTATTCCACAGCTGTCCCCGTAGACTGTGGTCAAAAGCTACTGCCGGGTTCAGTCATTCGTTCTTTTCCTTCCCAACGTCGGTGCACCTTCTCTAACCCTACGGAGAGGAAGATCAGTCTATGGCGTGTAGGACGACGATGCTACATTCTTCGTGGACAGAACCAATTAACACATACTACCGTACCATTGGCGGGGGACACTTGGTCACGCACGCACGCTCTCGTGCCATGCATTTGTGCTCACAGCCGGACCAGAGTAGGTGTTTCAAGACAACCAGGCTCAGAACGATAGGGCAGAAGTATACGCGATACGTGGCGCATTAGAAGACACCAAGACCGTCTTCCAACGAATAGCACACAGAGCGTTCTATCTAGCCAGTTCAAAAGATGTTGATTGAATTTTAATTAGAAGTTTGCGTTATTAAACCGACCAATTGGAGAGACAACACGCGCGTGCCGCCATTTCTTTGTCTACGTATTCCAAGTGTTTTGTTGCTTGTAAGTCTTTTTGCCACATGTCTGCGTATCAAGTTCTCGATTCTTTTTCCGAGGATCGCTTGATCTCGTTACTATTTCATGACGTTGTCATACGAAGACACTGTTTACACAACTGGTGTTGGAGCCCCCGCTGATCGTAGACGAAGCATATTGCGTTATTTCGGCCTATTCGAACAGTGCCCGCACAGATAAGGTGCGTTCGTTTGTGAGCAAAGCTCGACGTGTCTTTGAAATTCATGCAAACTTTGTCGAACCACCGCATCACCGAATCACCGACAGCAACACGCAGGGCAATTGTCCTACATTTAATTTGTTTACTCTAACGTTATAGCCCTCAACTTCAATCCCTCCCTGCTTCACGATGCAATAGCGGGGACACTACTCTTCATTCCATCGCAGCAGCGCGCCAACGACAAAGCAATTGTTTGTGTTTCAAACGATTGTTACACTGGAATTGACGTTTCGATGTGCTTTACAAGCATACTGTCAAAGATGCTGCGTCGTGCTAAATCTAAGTTTTATCAACAACATCAAATGATGTGCGATGTGGAGCTGGTATATGGCTCAGCAAATTAAATCGTGTACGTGTTAGGAACGTATTGTCTTTCCGCGCTGGGGCTAGATAGGTAGAAGAATAATCACATGGATGCAGATGTCGACAAGATCGCTCTCGTATGGACGAATTCGTTCGAATACACGTTTTAAGAAGATATCGAGGATCTCAGTCATGGGAAGTTATTCCGTGTATGATCGCGTTTGATCTCATCAAGGAAGGCTGCTTCGACGTCCCGATCGCGATATGGATTTCGTGGCTTCCTAACGCATAGACCACGTGAGATCTGACAAAGACTTCCGAGGCAAACGATCAACGAAGTTCCCAAAACGTAGAGTATATAGAGCCGTGGTTACCTAACTTTGTGCAAAAGAGACACTTAACATCCACGTTAACTTCAGCAATAAAGTCAAGACTTAACTGCTTAAAGTCAACCATTGACGGTCGTCTACTCCGCCTCTGGATTGGGTATGCTGATAACTGAGTATGAAAACAACTCAGAATTGTATTCTGAGCCATAAGGCGAATCATTAACTTACGGTTAAAAAAAGGTCGCCATATACATATAGCTCTCAGGCAGAGAGCGAGTAGAACTATCAAGAAAACAAAAACAGATGCAAACGATCGTGTAAATATTATGGCCATCTATAGTATCATCGATAGAGCGTATGCACGTGTGACTTGTTGTAAATAGTAAATAGTATCAAACGCGCTGTTTAATCAACCTATACTCTAGCTGACCTTCGTTTTCTAACGCTAATCGTAGGTTATCGTAGGTTATCCTTTAACGAAGAGGTCATCAATAGTAGATCGATGTGACAGATAATGTCCAGGCCACCGAGCTAGTCGAAGCTTTTAGTAACTTCCTTCGATCTTTCTCGTATTACAGTTCCTCTTTTCAGCCAGCTATCTGGGCAAGTGCAGTTGTGGGACGTGTTCTGCCTAAGATGAAATAATCTGGGACAACATCTGTGGACAACATTGGACCAAGGATCACACCGAAACGTTTAGAAACCGATCATCACCATGTTTAAGCTGCTCGGAGGTTTGAAGCAGTACTTCAAATGGCAGGACATCCAGACGGATAACATAGTGTTCCGGCTACACAACACCTTCACCACCGCGCTACTGCTCGCGTGCAGTCTGATCATAACCGCCACACAGTATGTGGGCAACCCGATCAGCTGCATCGTTGGCGGTGTTCCGGCACATGTCGTCAACACGTTTTGCTGGATCTCTAGTACCTTCACGATGCCGGATGCCTTCCGCAGACAGGTAGGAATGTGCTAGCGTGCGCTAAGCGGAAATGAAAACCTAACCACGTGAATTTGCCGATCTCAGGTTGGACGTGAAGTGGCACATCCCGGCATATCGAACGACTTTGATGACGAAGATGCGAAGAAATATTACACCTACTATCAGTGGGTTTGCTTCGTGCTGTTCTTCCAGGCAAGTAACAGGAAAACTGACACTATACTAAGCACCGATCGTTTAACCTTCTGACACTGTTATCTTCTACAGGCTATCGCTTGCTACACTCCAAAGTTCATCTGGGATGCTGTGGAAGGTGGTCTGATGCGAATGATCGTGATGGGACTCAACCGGGGTGCTTGCAAGGAGCAGGAAAAGTGTGCCAAGAAGCAGGTACTGCTCGATTACCTGTTGAACCATCTCAAACGACACAAAATCTATGCAATTCGCTACTGGGTCTGCGAAGCCATGTGTTTCGTCAACATTATCGTGCAACTCTGGCTAATGAATCGATTCTTTAACGGCGAGTTCCTTTCGTACGGATGGGACGTTCTGCAGTACTCGGACCGGCCACAGGAGCAACGGGCCGATCCGATGGTGTTTGTGTTCCCACGCGTTACCAAGTGTAACTTCTACAAGTATGGTGCTTCCGGGTCGATTCAAAAGCACGACGCAATGTGCATCTTACCGCTGAACATCGTGAACGAGAAGACGTACATCTTCATCTGGTTTTGGTTCATCATTTTGGCAACCTTTTTGGCGGGATTGATCATATACAGGTAAGATCATGCAGGAGATTGAGTTTTCGCGTAAACTGTTGTACTTATGGTTCCCTCTTTCCTTCACAGATCTGTCATCATTTTTGTGCCTTCGGTGCGATCGAAGCTGCTGAATGCACGAAACCGCATGGTGCCGCGTAATGTTGCGAAAACCATCTCCACAAATCTGGACGTTGGGGATTGGTGGATCGTGTATATGCTAGCACGAAATCTCGATCCAATCATATTCAAAGACGTTGCAACGGAGTTGGCGAAACGGATCGAGTTGAACGATTCGGACGAAAATGATCAGAACGAAAAGAAGCGTATGCACTAGGGCTTTGTTTTGAGCTCCATTCGAATTCCCATAATCTACTTGCACAACAAGAAGTAGCTGCCACCCTTATAAGAGGAACAAAACGAACCCACTAGGACGCACTAGGACGATCTGTTCCGTGGAAACTTTCTCTCTCTGTCTCTCTAGTTTCGACAATTTGTTCCAAGACTATGAATTCAGGTTTCCTAGCGTGCCACGACGTGAAATGAACGACATTCCACGTCCTTGTTTTAGAGAACAACATTGTAACAGTTATTATTGTTTTAATCAAATCGAATCTATATTTATACTTGCGTTTAGAGTTAGAAACTAAATAATAAGAATCAACAGTTGAATGCACATTTGCGACGCTTTTTAGAAGGGGATACGAGGGCTTTAACTATCCAACAGCGTGAATCCCGCCCCACACTTCGCCTCCTGCTTAGACCGTAGTGAAGATGTTGTAGATTATGTTGTAAGGCGCAAAAAGACAATCAATAAAATGCAAGCTATAAGCACAAACTCGATGCTACATGCCACCAAAAACGTGGTTACTAATTGTGAAGAAACGGTATGTTTTAGATTCGTGCAAGCGAGAAATTCGATGACCAAAGCCAACAAAACGCGCAGACGGCGTATACATCGTGTTGTCTTTTTTGTTTACTAGCGATTCCCGTCTAATGTTACTGGTGCATGTGAACAGATGCCCATGGACGACGTATGGCGCGTTGGTAGGATAGGATGCATTGAAATTTGTTTCATTTTAGCAACCGTTCATTTATCATCCTTGTGGAACGATACGAAAACCACGTCGCCACCAACGCTGATGAGACATTGGCCCTGGGGAAGAGAAAAATGGGGCGAGAATAAAATCTCGACTTCACGCCACTCAACTCAATGGTACGAAACTCAGTACAAACCAAACGAACAGCCACGTGTACAGCATGCTTTACGACTCAACGAACTTAAATACCACAACTTACCTGGTTCTTGTGCACATTATCCAGCAACGTTAGATCGTTCAGATAGAATGCGATCATTGCATTCCCGCCAAGCGACGTTACGTGTGCCCGTACGATCGACAGCACTTCCGAGATGAAGCTGTGCACAAATCCACAGATGCCGCCCGTCTCCCGGATCGAGGTACACTCACGGATGAAGAAAAAGTTAAGATTCCCGAGATACTTTTCGATCTTACCGCCGGGAATGTAGCTGAGCGTTGTAATATCCACACCGTACCCGTCCTTTAAAGGTATCTGTACAATTGTAGAGGTAATTCAATTTTGGGCCTCCGTTAGCACATACGCGCGCCCCACACGCCTTCTTACCATTTTAGTGGATCGGTTGATTTTGCTGTGATACGAAGAGGTCGCTGATTTTGTGCCCCGAGTTTTGAAGTTTTTTACAATTGACGGTACCGGTGTGGTAACCGGTGCATTCGACGGTGGCCCCGATGTGTCCATTGAATCTTCATCCAAAGAAAACATCATATCGTCATCTGCAGACGGAATAGAGAGAGAAATTAGACAACGTTTAACTGTGGTCAAAGGCGATCTTCACCTACCGTTGCTACTTCTAACTGGTACTGAGTGTTCCCTAGCTGTGTTCACATGCACAGAGGGCGAAGGTCCCGGTGTTTGATGGTTTTGTGTGCTACATTTGCGCTTCAGCCTGCCCGTACCGTCCCCGAGCCCGAGCGTCATCCCCGACAAGACGATCTGTATTTCGTCCGTTTCGGGAAAGTCCAACTTGTAGCGGAGATCACACAAAATGCAAGGTCGCATCGATCGTAGCTTGTAATAGATCAACTTCAGTAATCCTTGGAAGCGCTGGTTGAGATTTCTTGCCGTAATAACCTGCACACTGTACGGTAGCTTGGCTCGCCAAACCTGCGTAAACAGTTGAAACTGCCGGACGTTATCTAGCACATCCGCTGCAATGCCCGGCATCGTTTGTAAGTTGGCAACGTAGAAACCACTGCAAAGAGAAAGAAACAATCGTTTTAGAGTCCAAATCCGTTTCGTCTTGCAATCCTGAATTCCTTCATACTCACTCGGGTGCAATTTCGGGCTCTTTTTCAAACATGTGCAAATCCAAATCGACTATATCGTCTATCTCGAACACGCAGGCCGATTTCTGCATGCACACCAAATCCAACTCCTTGCCGTCGCGTTCTTCGCGCGCACCCGTCCCCGTCCCTGCCGTGCTCGACGGCAACTGCTCCGATTCCGAATCGTAAACGCACTGCAGCTGGTATGCTTGAATGTTCTGCTCTACAATGTCTTGTACCATTTTCTGCAGTACCTTAATTTTACGCTCATCCGGAAATGAACTACTGTCGACAATTTGTGGAAGCAAAGGTTTCGGTAGGGCGGTCAGAAACACGGCCGTACCGGTCGCTATCAGGGCTATCGTTTTTTCGCCTATTGTTATGTTTGAGCGTAGTCCAAAAATAGCATTCATGCCCTTAATCTTGAGCTTGTTCACGAGCAGCTTGTGCAAATCGTACTCCAGAAATGGCAATGCGTCCGAAATTTCCTTGCCATTCGCTTCACCCTTCAGGTCCCGTTTTAATCGAATAGTATGCGCTTGTATAAGACTTCCGCGTCCAGACACTGGTACTCCGTCGGGGATTTCGATGGTAGTGATCAGCACTTCCGGCACGGTACCGTTTCTGCAATTTAAATTACCATTTAGCGTGATAGTGATGGTGTCATGCGCCTAAAAGAACTTACTTGCACATGGAACACTTTACTGCATTAATGCGAAAGTTCACCGATCCGAGAGTGTACGGCACATGGCATATTGTACATTTGTTACCCAATCCACTGATACCATCGTATGCGCCTTCTCCTTCTCCGATCGTGTTTGGAGTTTGCTCTCGCGATCCACTGCATTCTCGATCAAAGTCTTGTCGATCGAGGGACGATGTCATATGCTCCTTGCCAGTACCTTCAGCTCCTGCTTCACCGGAAGCGTTCAGCGACGCATCGGCCATCCACATGTCACTGCCGAACTGGAGATTTATAACAGCCGCAGTTCCAGTTGCCGAAAGAACGCAGATGTCGTCACTGCAAACAAGAAAATCGTTTGTTACCGTAATTCTATCATATCCTACCATAAAGTACATGATACATACTCAATTGTCGTTTGTTCCACGTAACCGAGAATAACATTACATCCTAATGAACGAGCATGTGATCGCACTTCGGTCCTTATCTCATTCCACCAACTGTCACGGGTTTCGGGCTCGTTAGGATTCGGTACACGCTCCAACAGCTTTACGGAACGTGCGGTTACTGTCGCGCCTATTCAACAAATTAAAGGATGATTATTTCACGCCATAGAACCTAGCATCTGTAACCTACCTATGTACCGTATGATTCCGGCCGGATATTTTGTCATGGTGAAAAAGGGATATTCTAACATTTCCAACATGTCATAGTTCATTATCATGATAGACTTCGTATTGCCATTGTTTGCTCCATAGTTCCGTGTAATGGTTATGCTCTTATCAAGCGGACACGAACTGCCTGTAAAGAAAAAGCATGTTCTTGTTGTGGGGAAAACACGGCTAGCCCTTACTAACTCGAATGCTTACCTTTGGGTGTAATACTAAGGTCCGAATCTGACGATCGTCTACATATTGGCATACAGGCGGAATCTTTCGTCAGCAAGGCATTTACGATTGGTGTGCCCAATTTCGTAGGACTATTGCCAGACGGTTGATTGTTCCCTTCCCCGCTAATCCCAAGCGGTCTCCGCGGAGTATCGCCAAAGTCCGAACTTCCAGAGAGTTTATGTCTGAAAGAAATTTATACATTAATCATTTTATCGAATACCTGTTTCGGGGCACTCTTACTCTTCCACCAAAATTTCTTCGCCAATGTGCTGTGAAAAAGATTCGTTTATCTTGGTCAACGAGACGGCAGTGCCTATGCCACGTGCCACAACGCCTACATCTCCCTCCAAATCGTAACACTGCATGTAACCTATCACCGCGTTGGCGCCCATTTCCATTGCTTTTATTCCAATTTTACGCTGAACCTGTAACGCACAAAAGGACCAATCAAATTGCTGTCCAAGGGAAACCAGCCCTGGGCTTACTTACTTGTGCCGAAAGTTTCATAAATGCTAGTTGACGGGCTTCGTTCGATGCACGTGGTGTACGGATTTTATCTATCCACTGATACTCGGGATCATCATTAACAACAAGCTCCTCTACAAATCCATGGTACATAGCAATACTGTACCCAAATGGTATATTGGATGCTAGAAATACGTTTGCGGGTTAGTAACGTTACACTGCTTGATGCATTTCCTCTTACTTACAATGGAAGAACAACACGCCGCACGAGCTTTGGCGAAACTTATTAAAGTCTGTGAACAGATCTACCTTTACAATAACATGAATTTCCCCGCGCACACCATGGATTGTGTCGTACACCGGGAACCATCCAGACATTAGCGAACCCTTGCCTGTTCTGGATTTGCTCGTAGAGCTAAGAAAGGACACCGTTATTCATACTTTGTTGACCATATGCATGGGACCTAAGCTTACTGTGAGAGCGGGCTGAGATTAATGTACACTTTGCCGATTGCATCGTTAGCGGTATAGGTATCGTAATCCATTAGCCGGACCTGAAGCGGCTCATCCTGTAGCTCTGCATCTTCCACCTACGTTAGCAAACCATTAGCAAATGAAAATGAAGCATAATGTCCCATCATACTTTGCATTACTCAATCCAATCAATTTTGTATCGATTCATTTACCTCAAACGTGTACCATTCGGAGTTCCAGTGCGGATTCAACGTTTTCCTACAAACATCGGTTTTGTACGTCACGTTGCCCAGCTTGATTTCCACGAATGCATCCGTCGTATCGCTGCTACGGTCCATTACGGGCAGATTTCTGCCCGCAAGCACTTTCACCTTCACTTTTCCAGGCATTCTGCACACCACTGTTAACCACGCTAAATACTATAACTACATTTGTGCAATGTAAAGTTGGCC
Organism: Anopheles culicifacies; assembly: GCA_000473375.1. NCBI lineage: Eukaryota > Metazoa > Arthropoda > Insecta > Diptera > Culicidae > Anopheles > Anopheles culicifacies. The sequence goes on along the minus strand of KI424782.1, from coordinate 69 downwards.
AATCTATTTTATTCTATTTATTTTTCTGTTCCTCTATTGTGACATTCGTCATTTGTTGTTCTTTTTTTT
>AXCM01008203.1:0-12733 GCA_000473375.1 Anopheles culicifacies | reverse complement strand
CATCATCATCATCATCATCCAGCAGCTCCATCCGTACGTCACCGATGCGATGGTCGTGCTGTGGCTGCATGTGGACATTCTCAACCGACTCCGTATGCCCGGAGGAACAACCGGCCGGTGGCTGATTGCGCGACAGCTTTATCACATTCGACAGGATCATGTTCTTGATCATCAGATTGTGTCAGTACAGCTCGGCAAACGTCATGTTGTGCATCTCCTCGAGGACCTGCGTCGACGATAGATCGCCGATGCTGCCCGTTGGATCGTTGGGACCGTTCGGCCCGTTGGCACTGTGGTGGTGGTGAAGCGTGACGGATCCGATCGATGGCAGACCGCCCAACGTTTGGCCCGGATTGCCCATGCCCACGTCCTGGCGCATCACGTTGCGGCGCCATTTCGCGCGAGCATTTTGAAACCAAACCTGTGTGGAGGAGAAATTGAGGATGGTATAAACGAATTTTTGATAATGTCTCTAAAATCTTTAATTACCCTCAAAAGAAGTGTTATTAATCAAATTATCAAATTATCGGACTCCTTGAAGGAATCATCTTCTGCATTGCCAGTGATAAGACTTCTCTTGTGCTCTGATAAAATTTGATAGTAGCTGCCATTGTGAAATATGTCAGATATCTACGAAATCATCTTGAAACTTATGTGATATTTGAATTACATTTTTAGTTTTGGAAAATGGCTACACGACATGAGAAGCAAATGTACCAGGAGCTGTCCAGAAAGTGATTACAGAGCTGCATAGTGACTCTTGTTAACTTTTCCTTAAGTTTCTAAACAAAGGATAGTAGACCTTCTTCTTTTATGGCTTTACAAGCTCCAGGAGTTTTGGGCTTCGAATTCTGACTTCCTTGAGTTGAATTTATTCCTAATGGAATAGACTGTTCTGCGTAAGAAGTAACGGACCGAATCGGATTTGTATCAAAACCAGCGATGCTATCTCCTCAGCCACTGCGAACCGCTTCAAGGATAGTAGATCATTCGATAATAGTTACGTGTCGTATGTAAGACATCGTTGAGAAGAATATGAAAAATACGGAGACCAATCAGGTCTGAAACATTGCAAAAATCGAATTTCAATTCAAAAATCAAGCTTGAGTATTTCAAGTAAGTCTAGGCAATACTAAGAAATTGAGTACGTTAGGAGCTTGAGAGTAACTTTAAGTTCTGAAGTCGATGCTAATAATTTGAGTTCTATCATCTTTTACAAAGATTAAACCATATTAGCAATAATTATCACAACATCTTCTTCAATGTATGGAACCTTCTGATCTGAAGTAACTGAAGCAATTATCTTGGAGTATTATGTGTTTTTTCATAGATTTTAAAGATCCATGTCTTGTAGTACTATTTAAGATCATGGGAAAAAATGAACGATAGAAGTTAGCATTTCGTTTAGGGATGATCTTTAAGTCTTTCGTGCTGAGTGATCTATCTTGATTATCACTTTCGTTGATCTTTAACCGCAGCAGAAGCTAATTCGGAAACTTGATGTGATAATTCTTCTAAAGCCATAATAAAACGTCTAGTTGGTTCCAAACCGTACCTCGGGGGAGGCAGTCCGATGGCCGAGGCGACAGTGGTGACGGTCTTCAAAACGGCAGGACCGGGGCTCAAATCCCTGCCTTCACTGTGGAAGTAAAGGTATTAATAACGCTCGTAAGCCATTATATGGCCGGCATGACCGAAATAGGTCGTTAAGCCCCAAACCCAAACTAGAAGAGAAGATGTCTTAATTCATTGAAATAACCTCTTTTCTCGGCCGAAAATCCGTAATTTTGTCCATGGTTTTTATCTTCAGTTGCTACTTATTTCTTCTTCTTCTATGGCTCTACAACCTCAGGGGGTCTTGGCCTGCCATTTCTGGCTTCCGTGACTTGAATGTACCCGCAACAGGATAATCAGTCCTGCGTACGAGGGAATGGCTCGAATGGGATTCGAACATCGGTCCTGCCCGTTCAAAGACCGGCGCCTCGGTCTCCTCGGCCACCGAACCGCTTCTACTACTAACATCCAATTAGATAGAAATTAGCGATAGTAAGTAATCTAATTTGGTCAATTTACAAGAAAATCATACCAATTTACGATTCCTTTAGAAGTTGTACAAAAAGACTTAATATAAAAAGGTGGCCTTCATTATTAGACTTACGTAATAGATGGATGTTCCCACCAGCTCTAAAAATTCTGTAACTCACCTGCAGTACACGCTTCGATAGGCCCGTCTTCTGTGCGAGCTGCTTCAGGTCCTTCGCGTCCGGGTTCTGATTGATGGCAAAGTACGATTTCATCGTGCGCAACTGATGGTGCTTGAACGAGGTTCGCATTCGCTTCGTGCGACAGTTGGGCGTAAGCGCACCACCGGATCCGGGCGATTGGCTACCGTCGTACGTGGACAGATCCAAACTGTTCACGCTCAGCTCCTTGTGCAGTAGGTCTGTGATGAAAAGAAAAAGAGGAAAGACACGAAGGGTGAAAATTATGATCACCATCACGATGGGTGTGTGAATGTGTATACGATCGCTTATAAATTCCGGCGTTCCCCAAGCAGGAACGTAAATCGACCGGGGTGCAGCGACTAATTTTCCAACAACTTCGCCACCCACACCACAGCCAGCCCCATTGACGGAAAACGGCAAAAAACCGTGTGCGACAAACAAAACGATTTATTTCCACACAGCTTCCACACACCACTCGCGAAGCATGTGTTTAACATATTTTCCAACAACTAACCCCCACAAATGGCAAAGGGGGAGGGAGGATTGTGGGCTGGCAATGCTGCTAAATAATTGCTGATTTGCGCGGAAAATGCAAAAATTTACGACTGCATTGACAGAGCCGGCTGGGTGGACGGGTTTTGTTTATTGGATGCTTGCCCGCCGTACCTACCTTTTGCACATCGTCGGGCATCCCTTGAGCTTTCTCTGTTCGAGGGAGCGAGATTTTTGTGTTAATTGTTGTTTGCTTTTCACCGCCCGTTTTGACGAGAAAAGCCACCCGTCTCGAACGTTGGCATATCTATTGTTTCGTGCAAGAAAATGGGAGGTTTGGAGGAGGCTGGAAAAGGGGGTGGTATTGAAGTGAACATACTTTACATACAAATATGTTGCATTGTGGTGCATCTTGAGTGAAGCTTAAATTTTGCATCTTGATGCACAAATGCAACAAGAAAAGCAGAGTGAGGGAGAGAAAAGTTTTCTTGTTTGTTCATTCGCTTCGTTCCATATTCTTAGAAACGGGTCCAGTGAACGAAAAATCTCGACCAAAGCCACGGCGGTTGCCATTATGGCGTGGCGGTTTTAACGGGGGCGGCAAAACTGCACCTCGTAGATTTGCATTGATTGGCTGCAGCGGCATGTTTATTCACCTTCCCTGTTTGTCCCGGGTCTCCTCGGTTCTTGTTTTTCCTCCGCTTTACCTTTCCCATTTGTATGCTGTGGTTAGGTTTTATGCTGGCGTGGTTATATTTATCGAAAATTAGCGTTGTTATGCTGCACGTTGGCTGTTACAGAGGAGAAACAAAAGCACAAAAAAAAAACCCCATACCCGAGATTGTATCTCGGCCAGGGTGGAGGTCTTGGGTGCTTGTTTAGCGTACTGAATTAGAGGGTTCACCCCACAGCGTTGGGGCCATTCGGGATTCGTCCGGTTTCGACCAAAACCGTTTAGTAGTGGGCCAGCATAAAGTTCTTGGAAAGGCAACGAAGATGATCTCGGATTTTTTTTTCAGTTGCTCAGAGGTTTTTTGTTTTTATTTTCCCGAAGGTTCGAAGTGATTAGGCGTTTTACATGTAGCCGTAGGAAAACAAAAAAATGGCACAACACCATGCACCAGTAGCATGCAAATGCATCATTGCATTCAAATGGGCGGAGCAGTTGGGGCAAAAAATGGCTTATTACTGCACATAGTTAGGTGCAAATGTATGCGATCCGGCGAGGGACAGACAAAAAAGTAAAAACGCTCTACTAGCAGCAAATGAAAATAATGATGTGTGCCACCTAGTTAGATAATCTTGCATCTAAATTCCACCCAAAGCGCAGTTCGTTATGACCGGCTGGGTGTCGATTTTATGGCGGCAATGTTTTCCTTAATGATTTGCGAGCATGCATAATTTTTTATTCATGTTTTACTCATAAAAAATATGTTTTTATGCTTATTTTTCTCATTTATGGGTGATATTTTAAAAAAACATGTTTTCATCATTAAACCAAAACACATAGCGCAGTGTTATGCTTATGTTTCAAACCAATTTAAACTCGCCCGTGATAGGGAAATAATTTTAATAACTCCCACACGGTTGCCTTCGATCACGTCTTCATCGTCGAAACCGGCATCGCGATCAGGATCGGTACGGGTTCATATTTATTTATTTCCTTTTAATGAAGTTGTACCTTCGCGCGCTACCCGTCCGGGCCATAATTTTAGCACGATCTCCCCATTTACGCTGATTATGATGATTTCCACGACCTGACGACGACGCGGCGAGAGGATCGTGCAATCGGTCTCGCCCACCCCATCGTGGGATGCCCGAACCGATCCGTTTGCTACTTCCAGGAAAGTGGCCCATAGTCGCTACCGTTTCGCTTGATTTTTTGCCATTATACTTTGCCAATATTTCGCCCCCTTGCCGGCATTCTGATAATGCTTTTGTTTTGGGCGATTTTTAAGGGTACGTTTTTTTTTCTTTAACAGAAACACCAAAAGAAAGGGCCACCTATCGGGGTGATTTGATATATGTGGTGTCGAAATGTAGGGTGAATCTCATCCCTGACCATTTGGTTCTCAACGAACAAAAAATGCATCCCCCCCGAGGGGGTGCTCGGAAGGCACTCCCTAGCTAATTACGCCCCGAATGAAGATGCGATACACGAATCATTAGCATAATAGGAAGTATGAGTGATTTATTTTAATTTAATGATGGAGAGCACTCGCTTGCTCCCGCTCGTACAGTTTAGGGGTGCGGGTTGTTTGCTTTCTGCAAGTCTTTCCACTTGAAGAGCATTTGCTTCTGTGTTTCCGCGTGCACAGACGTCGTGCAGTGGAGATGTTGAAGCCGACGTCCAAAAGATGGTGGGCACGCGAACAACATCCACCGGAACGTTACGGCCTGCAGAATGGCAGAAATGCTTGCGCTTCAAGCCAAACTGCTAACGAACGGAGGAAGCCTGACCAATGATCCGATAGGTTCAGACATAATTTGAAGGCCCAATTCTTGGGTGGGTTGCGGGCAGGCGAGTCCCTTCGGGGCTTCGGTTCATGACCCAGAGGGTACTCATAATTGGCCATTTGCTACTGATACGAGCGTGTCGAAACTGGGTAGGAATCGTTTGGCAACTAGCAACCAAACGAGAGAAAGAGAATCGGAGGGAAAAACAACAGACAACATCCGGTGATTGTGGCGAGCCGATATTAAGACAATTACTCAACACTATCGGCTCACCTTGACGCTACGAACGGTCTAAGAAAACAAACTAATTAGTCATGTAAATCAGATGAGTTGTTTAAGGACATACGAATGGAGTCGATTTTATTCGTTCTTAAAGTGGTCATTTCTGTACTGCTGTTAAATTTAATGCTTCAAGATGATTAGTTTGCGTAGGAAGCAATATATAATAAGGTGTAAATGAAAAGGAACAATTACTGTTTGCTTCTCAAAATTTAAAAACATTGTTAAATAATTTAGAAAAATATATTGAACATATCAGGATAGAGAAAGGAGAGCAGAGAAGGAACGAACCGTTTAGAGATCTTGAGCAAATTGAATGTTAGGGAATAAATCCTCCGTTAGTAATCAAAATTTCCGCATAGACTCAATACGTCCATTCTAACGAAATCCTGAATAACCCAGTATGTAACTGAAGAACAAAGGGATGTGTAAGCGTCTACCATTTAGAGCTTTATGCGTATCTATTACATGCGTACGGGAGATATTCCATCAACCATTAGAATCATCTGCGGACCAGGAAGATCCAAGAGCGATCTTCCTCCGAATCCAAGAATAGCGAAATAGTATTTAGCATCGCTTGACATAACATCAGTGTTCTATATCCTTCTCTTAGTACATAGAAACAGTAGCGGATCTAACGGTAGGGAGTAGATGAAATATGTGGCTGCCGAGGGCTTCTTCAGCAGATAGGATCCAACATAGCACGTAAAGAAGAGAAGTATTGTATATTGTAGACTCTTAAGTAACATTTCCCCCTTGGGATTTAGCTCAGAATTAGCTATTTATGTTAACATGACTTCTAAGGATTACCTTTCCAAAAGAATTAAACCAATTGATTAAAATTTTAATTTGTGGGACTTGAAGATGTTTAAAGTTTACTCAAGATCCCCACAATTAGATCTAATCGATGTGGATTATGTGCATGTTCTGGCTAACGATAGCAGGACCTCATTTTTATAGGCATCCAAACAACTTGAATAGGGGAGGCCCGATGATATTGTAGCATCGGCGCTGGATTTTCACACCATAAACCGAGGACCACCATAATCCCATCTGGACTGTTCCTCCGTATCATGGACTCACTATCACAATAACTAAAAAGCGTCTTGAGCTGACTTGTCTTGAGGATAATATCTGAGTTTCTTTGAGCCCAATTTATGAGTCAATCAGAGTTTGATATCTTAGAAAATATTGAAAATGTTCTAAAACAACATTGCATTACATATAAAACCACATGAAGATTTGATAGAAACTTCCTCTCATTGCTTGATGTTACAAAGTATTCGATCATGCTGACCATGTAATGTCTTACAGACTTATTTATACCACTTAGTTGGAAAGTAAGTCTTGTCTGCGAGGAAACGGTCTGGATGGGATTTGAACCTCAATCCTGTCGCCGCTTTTGTCTTATTAATCATATTTTTTCATTATACAGCTGGGCATCTTCAGTCGAAGACCGAATATCTTAAAGTCACTAAGAAATTAATTCAAAAAGAATAGTCATGATAGAACAAGACTTTCGAAAAAATGTGCCGCATTTATTAAAAGCTTAGAAATGAAATTAGACCAACAACTCTCAGTTGCATTTATCGTTCGCCATTCTTGTTTTGCGTTGAAAGTGGTTCTCTTTTTTGTCCAAGGTCCTTGCACCCGATGTTGCATGCCCAACCATGGCATCAAATAGATGGAACCGCCCGGCATACCAACGTGGAATCTGCTTAGCGCGTTACCTTACAACTTAACTTTCCGATCATCCCCAAAGGATCGCCAATGGTCATCCGTCCGCAAAAGGATGTGTTGCCCTGAGGGTGAACTATTCCAAACGATCGGGCAACCGGGCTTCTGATTGCCGGAAACCAGCTCGCCTCAAGCCGTATGTTTAGCGCACGATATTACACTCACTTCTAAATGGGTTGCTACAGCTTCATCCCTGGGGGGAACATCGTAAAATGGTTTTTTTTTTCGTTTTGAGTAATCGCTACAAGCCATGCATGCAAGCAACATCCGGTGGTTTTGTAGAAATCGTCTTCAAACTAGACGCGACAAAGACAAGCACAGAAACAGCGAGCTCCGAGTGAGCTGGCAAACCGATCGAACCTTGTTTGGGCGTACGCATGGCGAGTGGTGGGGTCTCCGGATATGAGCTTGGGGATTGACACGTGATTGAAATGCCAAAGCAAACGGGCAACCACGGCAATAAACCGTGCGTTGATTGCCTCCCAGGAGGATTGGCGCCACCTCGTACCGATCTGTGCGACTCGTCCGACGCGGGTGGCTATTGCAGATGAGTGATTCCACCGGGACCGCTTATACGAAACGGGTGTATGGGGTTTTGTCCCGTTACAGTGAATCCGTGGGCCACCAAGAAGCTGAGCCCGGGAGCGAAAGCGTTTCTAGAATGGACCATTCTTCAAACCAGAGGGAACATGCCTTGATTCATGCCGGTAGAATTGAAAATGACACGTTCCACTCGACTTTCGGGACACGTATATGATGTGGAAATAGAGAGAAAGGGAAAAAAGGCACTGCAAAATGGACACGAACACGTTGGTTGATGTGGATCTTGTAGGTCCTTGAGTGCAGGTCTGTCAAACTTCTATAGAACAAAGAAATTACAGCGTATTTGCGTGGTACATGCCATCTGATCTTCAAGGATTTGAAGATATTTTGGAAATTCGAGGTATGTAAGTCTTCGTACTCCAATACATCAGAATTCCTCGAAAACAACATGTAGAATAAGATCTAACAAATATTGTAAATTTCCTTACTCTTCTAAGGATATTGATGTTTTATTAATTAAAATAAAAAAGAGCTTGGGAAACATTTCCCAAGCAAGATGTGTGACTCCCATGCCTAAAGCAACCAGAGCATACAAATCTTGCTCAGCTGCAGTTGTTTTATCGCGCGCAACTTATCTACCAAAAAGTCACGTAAGTGTTGTGGCTCTTGATACAGCCACTTTGGCATAAACAAACTTGCACGAAAGGAGAAGAAATATCCTTTTATTCCCAAACCCACAACAACAGAGGCAGGGCAGAAAAAGAAACTACTCCTCGAGCCACTTAAGCATGACTGCAATTGTCGCAACGCGGTCGGCAAAACATCCCCCGACGGTGACGAAATCTGACCCCCGTGGGATGTGGGAATGCTCGATGGCTCGAACAGAGGGCCAGCGCGATAAGGCATCCCAGGTGAGGTGGGCGAACAAAACGTGAGCATAGCGCGTACAGGGCGCGTACAGTCCCGGCAAACTTACCTAAACGTAGAGGCGTACCAGCATCGAGTGCCTCGAGCGGCTGCGGTGGTGTCGTTTGTTGTGTCTGCAGTTGAGGTGCTTGCGGTTGCGTTGGCGTCGACTGGAGCGACGGGCAGGTGGTGAGATTGGAATGCTGCGTACCACCGTTCGGGTCTAGCAGCCCCGGTGGTTGCGGGGTGGCGAGTTTTCGCTTCCTGGGTCGTCCTTTCTGTGACGACTGTACCACCATACCGCCGGTCGTCGTTACGGGGAAAAACTGCGGTGAAATGGTTTCGGGTTCACTGGTTTGGTGTGGCGAATGTGTGAAGCAAGGTACATTACATTAGCGTTTTTTTTTGCAGGGTGAGTGAAGGCCACCGTTGTCCATTTTGAGTGTGAGTGTGAAGATTGAGGGTTGTTTGGAGCATGTTGATTTGGTGTTAGCATGTAGAATTTGAATTGAAATCAATCGATAGAATTTTAATATTTTTTTGCGAGTGTGTTTCGTTTTGGAAGTTGAACAGTTTAAGCAGCGATTAAGTAATATAATCAAGATGATGATATCAATAGGACAGGGAGAGAAAAACAAGCAGATAAAGAAACGAGACACAAAAATCAGATTTAGACGGAGAAGACAGTAAGATCGAAAATAGTTGTTACATTAACTCTACACATGCTAACGATCATAAAGTTTGCTTCTATACTCACCTTAACACTTCCGACTCGTAATGATCGCCACAAAACACACGTCCGTCTCGAATGCCTGCCGTGTCACCGCCCCGCAGTAATTGTCCACAAACGAGGCAGGAAAAGCAGTTAACATGAAAGATGAGATCCTTCGCCCGCATCACGAGGTCGGAGGCGCTGATTCCATTGCCACATCGAGCACATCTTCGTACGGAGAAATGCCTGCAACAGGGTAAGGAATGTAATTGAATAATGGGTTAAGTCCTTGAGAGCCTCAGAAAAAAAACGATTTGATTTTGGGATGGAATGTTTTCATACTTGAGACTTTAAATACTTGAACGTGATAACTGAACAGGTTTTAGGTATAGAATCTTTAGGACAAAAGCATTCAAAGTTCTAATAAATGGTATTAATATTTTGGGGAATGCCTCCCTTTGGGGTTCGGATTTGGTTTTACTAGAATGCGTGTTCTTTCGTTGGAGGATTTCAATATTCTGATTTTTATTATTATTTAGTCATTAGTACTTCGTGCTACTCGAGGACTATTGACAACTATGGTATATACAAGTGGGTTCGGGAATTCAAGAAATCTTAGGGAAAGTTGTGGATATAAGGATGGATTGAGTGTTGGAAGGATATTGTTTTGTGTCCGCTACAATAACGCTAGTGAATGTTCATTTCGAAATTCGAAGATCTGGAGAACATTATGTTTTTCGTGGATTTTTCTCTTCCTAGTGAAGCCGCCATTTTTGGCAAGATCTACAGTATTCTAAGATCTTAAGATGACTTCAGCAGTTTTAAGAAAGTAGAAGATTTGCATATGCCAGAGAGAATTAAGAACCACCAAATGGTCCTCAGACTCTGTGGCAAAAAAGGTAAATGTCGGAGTAATCCTTTCAAAATGTATCCAACTTCAATTCTTCATTTGACGACTCCAAAATTCGTCTCATTTGCAACTTCTTCATCTCTTCCTCCTTGTTCAGCTTCTGTCGTAAGATCTGACGTGATCTTTGTGGTAGTTCTGACTTCTGGAAGGCGATTTAATTCTGTTTTAGACCTACAAAAGATTTAGACCAGGATTTGGATCAAGTTTGCTAAGTTTACCAAGTGTTTTTGTAAGACTATTTAGTCAAATTGAGCAGTAGTTCTAACAATTCTACATTTCCTGGAGCAGATCCGCAGAAATATGAGTCTTAAACTTTTTGCAAAAACATCACAGATTCCACACAATTTGGGTCACCGTCCGTTGGGCCTTTCCCGGATGATCAAGGGCTGTGCAGTTCGCTCCGTTTTCCCCCCAAATGGGACAAACCGGTTGCAAGTGTTGAAAAATTTATGACCACGACCACCGACAAACTCAACAGCCTCAGCATGCTCCGTACAGTCATCACCGCCACTTCCGGAAGCGAAAAGCTTCAGCACATTCCAGCCAAAGTTCTGCACGTCCAAAAATGGGCTTGAGTGAAGGAATGGATGGCGAATGATTCATGTGTATCCCTTAGGAAATCGATTGCAACGATACATAAACGTGACCTCTCCGCCATGTTGAATGCGAAAGGCTTTTCGCTGTTCGGGAGCTCTCGAATGGTTGCTGGTTTGTTTAGTTTTTTTTTTTTATTTTGGACGATACACACGCACAGCAAGAAAAGGAACGAAACCATTTATCCCGTTTCGGAACTTGCTACGAAAATTCCCGATAAATCATGCATGTCCATTCAATCGATTCCAAGGTAAAACGTCAAACGGAAGAAACGAAAACCGATGTGTGTGATCTCGGGTTTCGGTGCCTGTCTCGTCGTCGAATATCTCTGTTTGTGGCCGGGCCCGGTTTTCCAGCTGATGGCGAAGAGAAAGAGATCTGCAGCAACGGCCGTCCAGAAAAGCGAAGGACAATTCCGATTTCCGCGAAATTTTCGCCATTGTATTCGTAACACGCCGTACCTCTCTCTCTCTCTCGCGCTCTTTCTCTCTTTCCGTGATGGTGGTTATCATGGCCACGGTGTGTGTTTTACGTGCATGTCGATGCTGCAATCGGCATTCTTCGTCGTTCCTTGAGCCCCATTCGGGGACTGGCTTGTTTTGCAAACAATGGGGTACGCTCGGTGCTCGCGCAAATGGCTTCCCGGCTTGGTCCAAGCGAAACCAGCACGAGCAGGAGAGTTTACCTTTTTTGGACACAAACGATCGTTCCCTCTTCCGCTCACCCTCACCCAAGCCCAGGCACATGATCTACATGGTTGCGAAGATGTCACCTTAGCTGCTATGCCACTGTAAACTGTGCATCGAGTGCATCGAGTTGCACCGAACCGAGATGAAGACTAAAGTATCCCTCACGGACGTAAATGCACTCGAGCGTAGTATGCCAGCCTGTTGTCTCATCCGAACAATCACTTCCGAATGGGTCCGTCGCATCCCCACCAAGGTGCTGTAACAAACGGTGCCAACTCGGGTCAAACTCAATAGAAGCGCTCGACAAGGGCTACGCCAAAAGGAAACCAAAAGGCAATGAAAACGTTTTGTCGCAGATTGCAATCCGGATCGAGCCAAAGGACGAAATGGTTTGGTTGTCTACCATTTTTTTTGTTGGTTTTGTTTCACCCCTACCCACTGTCCTTGCCGTGGTAGGACTCATTCAAAAAAACACACACAGCCAGGAACAAAAATGTCATGAAAACGTACCAAAAGGTGGCAGCTTCTTTTTCCGTGCGCGGTTGTGTCCCAGCCAGAGCAAACACAACATTTTACGCGGTATCGGATTGAATGGAATTGTGGCTCGGTGGCAGTCCCGTTGGGATGGACTCCCGCAAGAGCCGTGCTGCTGCCGTCGACCATGTGACATCCGAAGGTTGACATCCTTACGGCCAGTCGTCGAAAACGGTGGCTGGTATGAATTTTTAAACAATTTTATTTTATTGTTTTCCAAATTTATACGGTTACGGGAATCAGTTTTTTCGATCTGTAAACTCGCGCACAAAACCGGTTGGTGGTGGTGATGGTAGTGGTGGCGTAAAATCGATCGTGAAACATGACTGTCGTTGGTTGGAATGGTCACCGAATGGGGTTTTTCGCTTTTCGGTAACGGATAAGTAAGGAGGTAACCAAAAAATACGAAAAACAAGGGTTAAATGTATGCGAATGCTTTAACATTGTTTCTGTGCGACTCTTTACTGCAAAGTATTGACAATTTTTAAAGGAGCGCATCGTTGTGAAACTGTACATGGGTGTTTTTTTTAATATAAAAATTGTTAAAGCGTAATTATTGTTTTGTATTCCTTTTATTTTATTAGTTATTATTTTTGGCATGCAATAAAGATTATGCTTACGTATTTGGGAGATTTACCAATAAAATGATAATTGC
>KI424780.1:0-13042 GCA_000473375.1 Anopheles culicifacies | reverse complement strand
CTGTCTCACTCACCCGGGTTGGTTTTTGGGAGGTTTCGTGCAATGCGATATCCGGAAGGTAATTAAATTTTTATCTTCCTACCGAAAAAAAAGAAACAAATACACCAGCACTATACTCTCTCTCGACCTGCCATGCTGCGGTTTAGCTTTGGCGTCGTTTGAGTACACCGGTAACCACCAGTTTTCCCTCGCTCTGTACGTGTGTGATTGTGTGAGGGTACTAGCGCGTTTTTCTCTTTCTCCACTAGCAGGATTCCATTTTGGAGGATAATTTAATTTTCCACCATTGCGTTTGCTTTTGGGCTGGTTCGAGGGTCGCGCGAGCTTCACTAGACCGGCGTGTGGTTTGGGATTTGGTTTTAATTCTTCCGTTTCCTTTTCAAATGACCACTGGGTGGTAGAAAAGCCGTTCGTGACTGTTGAGTGTTCTGTGTCGAAAAAGGTTAATGAAGGTGAAAGAGGTTTGAAAATGGTCTAAATGAAGCTGAATCGGACTTTTTCATTATGGTTGGCAGCAAAATGGGGAAAGATGGTATGTTAGCGTGGAGGATAAACAACTCGTTCAAACTGTACCGAAGAAAGTGCAAAGGCATTTGTACGTATAGATTTGGTTTATTTAAGCAACTATTCTACTACTTTTTTAAGTTAATTCATAAAAAAAATATCCAATCATTTATGTATAACAAAAAATGCAATAAAAACCACTCTCGTGTTGGGAAGATTGCATACATTTAGGCTTTAATTAGTAAATAGCCAAATAAAGCAATAAGTTTTTGCATGCTTGGTTGAAAAAATGTGACTGTGACATGCTAATTGGAATAAACTGTCTATCTCTGATAAAACAACCAAACCGTGCGTCATCCCATAAAGCAGATAAACATGTTTAATTGAAGCTCCCTTTACTCAACTGGCCTTTGTTGTGTACTGTTATTGTGTACCTAAAAAAAGTATCAATGAAAGCACTTAATTTTCACCCGCACTCCACACAGTCCAGGCCACTTTTTTCCACGTCCTCTCCTTCTCTAATTAAACCAACCGTGCAGTATGCAAATATCATAAATATGTGATAATCTTGTTTATTATCGAAAGCTAATACATTTCCCTCACGCACTTCTGCTTCTGCCCATCGGTTTACAGTGCGCCCCCGGGCATCGGTTCATTGTTGGTTGTTGAGTTGTATGTTTAATTTTCCGGAAGCTTAAAGGACGTCCTACCGTCCCGTGTACTTTCAATGAGAAGTAAGCGGAAGTGGGTACGCTTTATGGTAAACGGTACTACTACGGGACCTTATGTGAATGTTACTTTTTCTTCGTCTAAGACCGATCGATTCGCCAGTCGAGTCGTCCCGTGACTGCACATAATTTTGTTTGGTTCACCCCTCGTGCAATGGTCCCGGAATGTCCTCATAATCACTCGGCCATAATCGCTCCCTGCCAAGATGTGCTGGCTTCTTTATCGTGGGCTAGAAAAGTTGTTTTTTTGTTCCGCCCGCATTTAAGTACCTGACTAGACAATGTTTCACCACGGAAACTTCCCTGCAGCTCGTTTAAGGCGAAGGGAAAATAAACATTTTTCACCGTATTTTCACCTGAGCGCGACCGTTTTCCACCGTCCACTCTACCGGGAAGGACAATTTTGCCGGCTGGTTTCGGGTGAATAAATTAATGTATTTTGATTAAAAATGAATTTATATCTATTATTTTTGCATAACTCAAGGGGCGGAAAGTCTGTTTGCTTTGGACATGGGACAATATGGGTTGTACCGGTGAAGGAGAAGAGAGATTTGCAAATGGAAAACGATGGCATTAAACTGTCGTTTTTTTCCCGCTGGATCCTTCCCGCTTTTCAGCGACAGAAGAGAAAGCTGAAAATCAACTTTTCGAGCGATTTACAAATTATTTGTCATTCGTGTCTCTTCCGTACGGTTACCAATTTTTACAACCATGATAGTGACTCCGGGTCCTTTTATATCATTCCTGTAGTTGGATATACTCCGCCATAGGATCTACTGAACGATGTACCGACTTTCGCCCTTCACACATACACAAAAGAATGGATATCCTTTTTGGGCAGCCAGCACCAACCAAGAACCCAAGAATTTACAGAACCAACTCAACACGACCGCACCCATCGAAAAGGGGAGCTTTAAAACCAGTGCGCTTCGTTAGAGTTTCTTCACGTCTGGGTGTCGTTCAAGTTGGGAAGCCACGTGCTAATGCTTCACATAGAACCCACACAGCGAGTAGGTCGCGCGAAAGACGAACCGTGCAGCATAATGGTAGCCTCACCCACTACGGCTGGTAGTGTTTCGATTCTAGCAAAAAGATAGTGAAAATGACAAAGTGATTTCAAAGGATCGTTCTTGTGCCGAGGACACGCTTCCGGTTTTCAGTGGTTTAACTTGTCACTGTCGAGAGAAATGTGTTTCTCAGCTGGGGGGGCTTTGTGTACAAAACGAAAACCGAAAAGTTAAATAGAATGGATCAACGAATTTGAAGAGCTGTAATTACTCAACATGCTGCTTATGTCCGCTGGAATCAGTGTGTTAATACGCATTGCATAATTTTAGGCGCAATGTTTGCATTAAGCAATCCGACATTATTTTTTAAAGAGTAAGAATTTGAATTTTTGTTTGTTAAACATTTGTATTATGCACTTTCACAATCTACTAGGGTTAAAACCATAACACGCTCTAATGGTTTTAAAATGAATGCAATATCATTATCGGGCAGAAATTATACCGTACACCTTGGTCGAATGAAAATCAATATATTATTACGTAGCCCAAAAATTAATGCCCAACCAGGGAATTGACGGCACACTTTTAATCCTCATTTACTGACCTCATTTTAGAGGCTTCATGTTAATAATCTACACAGCTACCGCAGCTGCCCAAAACCCAATTAAAGTCTTATTTTAAGCTGAATTTCCTATCGACCGCCATCGCCGTCGTCCTCCGCTCCCCTTCGGTTTTGGCCGGAAATTTCCTTCCACCGAGTGCGGGTTTTGGCTATCGTTTAACGATTTTCCATCCAAAGCAAAACGAGTGGAGGTTTAAAAATGCCTTTTCACACCTCCCCACGTTCACCGTCTAATGAGCTTGGCTCACCCGAAACAGGAAGGGTAATGCATAAAAGCCCCGTGGGAGTACCGGCGTACGCCTTTCATCCTTTTTGCCGCATATCCTTATCGTGTACTCATCATCATCATCAACATCATCTGCATGAAATAGGACGCGATATGCGTGTGTGTGCAGGTCTTCTGACGGTAATGAAGTGATTTAATCTTCAATATTTTAATGAGTTCACACTCTCACTCAATACACCCAGGCAGCGGGCCGGCTGTTGCCAGTCGTGGGTCACATTTCGATCAACCCTCTCGTACTGTCGGCAGTGATAAGACATCTGCATTGCTCGCTTAAGCTCACGCATTAATGTTTTGCTTTCTTTTAATGCTTCCAACCATGACATGTGAACGCATCCGCTGCGTGCTTGTAATCCATTAAGCCATAAAATCGAGCCTTGTCCCTCGTTCATTTTCCCGCGAAGATTTCAACTCCCGCGAAATCGGCTAACAATGTCTTCCTGTTTCACATTTTCGGATTATCACGCAAATAAAATTGGTTATGATTTTTTTCCCTTGCATCCATTTCGCGCCAGTGTCAGGTCATGTTTGTCCGTATCTTCGTGATGAAGTCATAAAAAACACGACATTGTCGATTTTATCACGGTTTTAAAACGGATAAACCTTTCTTCTTTTTTTTTTACATTCGAAGGAGCTCGCTTGTTACGATGGCGGGAGTAGTAAAAAAAACGTCATTTTGTTCGCGACACGTTCTCTAGCAGTGAAATCAGTTCGCATTGGCGTCGCTTTCTTCGTCGCTGGTGAGGTGTGCCTAGAACGAACAAAGTCGTTAGACACTCGCATCATCTCGGAACAGGCTGGGCAAAATTGCAACACATGAACAGGAGCAAGAACACGCTTGAAAATGGAAAGAAGTATGTTTCTTCCTTCCGGTTGCTTCAATTCAAGCAACTGTGGTTACGGTGGGATGCGACGGGTGTGATATCTCTTTCCCCTTTTCGGTTATGTGAACCGACGCGATCTAATTAAACAACACGAGAGCGTATAATATTTTTGAAATAAAATTTATGAACACATTTAGTGCACATTATCTTTTTGCTCTTCATTTTCGTACACTTCTCACACACGCATCGCACCACGCTGGTGCTGTTCGGTCTGCATGTTCGGCTGCCATAAACATTCCCTTGCCGTACCGTAGCACACCCACGTACATATACGTACTTTTCGGGATCGGTAGCAAAACGAGGACGATTGCCATCGTTCGTGTGTCGCCTCGAGGTCGTTAGTCTGCTGCAACGCATGTTGTGCGAGTGTTCCTGTTTCAGACATGTTTGTTTGCTGTTCATTTTAACGTTCCCACCGACCGGTCCCTGGGATGGAGCTTAGGATGCTTCTTTTCTTGTCGTTGTGAAGCGCATACGACGGGTAGCAAAATTAGCATTCATTTGCATCGTCTCACACATGTGCAGGAAGAGCAAGATATTTCTTTTACCAACACCAACTTTCCACCAGCGCTGGGTGTTGTGAACAAATGGCTGGAGCTTAAATTGATCTGAGGTGTTGGTGAAGGAATTGCACACTTCGGATGATACGAGGCAAGTGTGAAGATGCTTTCCTAACAACCTCGTTAGTTTTTGAAAAACCTGCATGCACTACATAGCTTCGGAGACGATGTTTGTGTGCCGGGAGACGTTAGAGGGAAGGATTTCAGTGGAATGTGGCTCAAAATGTGGGCCAAATAGTGTTTTTCGTTCATGAAGAGCACCTCGACCATGTTACTTATAATTAAAGAGTTAAAGTTAGTTTAGGATACATCTGGATTTACTTTTCCCTACCGTAAAAGAGTATTTTTTCCTGGAGGTTAGTTTTTTTTCGGAGACAATGCTCGATACAACACTCGAAACAAAGATATTCTCCATCGATATGAAATTTGAAGTTATTAAAGCTCGTATAACATACTGAGCATTAATAGAACATTCGCAATATGGTCATAGCACCTTCCATTTCATTTTTGCAGCCCTTCCAAACTCAATCATGTGTGGAACTGTTCACTGCCCACTTTTTCAAGCCATTAAGTTTTATGAATCCTCCGATAGAGAAACACACGAAAAGGAAAAGCACAGTTTGTTCATAATTGATGAGCATCCCATACAGCATCATCATGTAAGCCATACGCATCGATAAAAAAGAATATTTTTCTCTACTTTCCAATAAAAAATGGCACCTCCTTCTATGCGTTTTCCGGGAATGTTTCGACAGGAAATGGTACGAACGACACCTTCTTCTCCTGCTTAATGTTCTTATGCTCGGTTACGGATGTCAAAAGGGCGTATAAGCTTCATTTCTACCCTTCTTGACTCAAGTAGTGTGTGTGTGTGTGTGAGAGAGAGCAAATATGCTGAGAAGACGAAGATATGTTCGATTTTGTGCGCATTATGCTTGGTTGGTTGTCACCTTAAATAAAAAAAAACGAAACGAGCCCATTTCTTGAAACATGTTGGCGGCAATGGCGTAGGGCTTTCTTATGGAAGAAATATATACCGGCTCATGTTTGCCATTTAAACTGGCGCGCCTTGCTCGATTGGCAGCATAAGTGTGCACTCACTTAGGACAATTTTCCACCAAACGTTATTTGCTGCAAGCACACACACACTCATGTACGTCTTCGATATATTGTTAGAGAACCGGGGAATATTTTCCAGCCTTATAGGAAAGTGTAAAAAATGGTTGGAAAAAATATTGTCAACACCACCGTGCCATGCCCCCCAATGCTAGAATCGATACTTTATGCTGCTGCAGTATGGAGGAGAGAGTCATCATCATCATAATCGTTACTCCCGGAACGCTCGGAACCTTCCCTTTTCACTCGATGCCGTTCGATTACTCCCGAAGGTGGCAAAGTGCACAATATGTTTTTATGGAAAATATTTCGATTTTCCATCCCGCGCACCGGCACGGGAATGGGCAAGGATCTCGTTTTTATATGAAAGTTCCCCCTTCGATACAAGCCGAGTAGAGCAGGTCTTCGATTGCGTCTTCGATTTAAGGGTAAGACATTCAAAAGGTACGCGCGATGGTGGCAAACGTGAAAAACTTTGATTTTCTCCCTATCTCCGTTTGCTGGGTACAATGTGTAGACGCGTTGGCAAAAAAAAACTCCTCTGTGTGTAAAAGGATGTCGTCCCGGCGTACCCGTGCTGATGAGATCGACTGATGTTGATCTGTTTTATATTCCACGGTTCGGTGGACGGAACAGGCCGGCGAGAAGAGACATAACGGCAGCAAACTTCAACCGTGTGGAAGTGAAAAAGAAAAGAGCATCTGTATATCTGCGCCCCATCGCAGCGAAGGATTTTCCATCGAAGTGACAACTAGAAAATCACCTTCCACGCCCCAACCCATGTCGGGCTTCGCTAGCGTTCTCCGCGCGCTCTGTAATCGAAACGGGAGCTGGCAGGAAAAGTGTCTTAAGCTGGTTGCCGGTTGGTTTGATTTAGCGCGAAGAATGGAAAAACAGTGTCATGAATAATGTAGGGAAATTTCCGACCACAGAAACAAGCTGATGCACGTTAAGTTTAATGAAATTCCTCCAGCTTGCCAGCTGCATGCGGCAAATGGCGGATGTTCGCCTGTGTTTGACTCGGTTCCGCCCCATCGCCTCACCCCTTTCCATCGATCCATCGATGAGGCGAACGGTGGTAAACGGTGACATGCACGGTGTGCTTCGGTGAAACTATGCTGAAATTGGTTTTTCCTTGCGAATGGTGGTGCAAAGCAGCCACCATGCTTATCTCGCGGCCCGAGATAATCTGTGGAAATGCTGGTGAACTCTAACCGCTTATTTGTGTGCCGATGTGGAGCGGTGGTAGACACCTTTGAAAAGCCACGATATGGATCAAGAAATCAACACTAAAAATTTTGGAAGAATTTTTTTTCACCAGTGAGTGAAGAAACAATTCTGAATAAACCGTGTTGTAGAGATATTGCATACTTTAGGGCGTATTTCTATCTAACAAGCCGTATCGTTAAAAAATTTATTTTTCGAATTCAAATATTTTATTGTTTAGAAAAACAAATTGACAAATGCTATTATCTTACCAGGTGCTTACACCGACATTGAACTGTGACCTTCAGGAGGACTTGCCGTTATTGATCTCCTCGTACAAAACCGATTATTTAGAAACAATCTTTATCTTATAATCTGTTCAGGCTTTTTTTTAAGCAAGAAAATGGTCTGAATTCCTAAAGGCACCCATCCATAAGCTCAATATCTTCTGCATCTCAATATGTGCAACGAAAAAACTCTCTAGCCCATAATTTTCAAGATAGTTTTTCCTCACGACAGGAGGTAGACACTGTGCTTTAGTGCAAGTAAGGCTGGCAACTTTTCTAAGATATGCATCAATAGCTACCTTTTTTCCTTCTTACCTAGCAAAGGTGAGTGTGTGTAGCTGTGGAGGACTGCATAATGTTTTCTTTGTGATGAATTTACTTTCCTTCCTGCAGCCGATCCAAGGAATGCTCGTTTGTCCATAATCTGCCGATATGTTCCGCTTTCCCTCATGGCAGCAGATTATATAATACGGTTGGATATGCATCAGTTGGTACATTTTGTCGTCCGGGTTCCCGGTGTCCTTTCACGCAAAGGCTATTGTGATGAGCTTCTAGCTTTCGTACGAAAAGTATCCTACTTCCACCCGGAAGACCGAAATGACGATGCAGATGAGCTCTTCTGTCCCAAAGCAACTACCCAAACTTCTCCATCTTGAAGATGGCAGAAGAAAGGCTCAATAGGAAGGGACGAGGAAGGAAGAACAAATATTTTTCCATCTTCATTATTGGACACCGTAGACCCACCGACTCGTTCCTTTCCTTCTTTCTTTTTTTTACTACCCACACCCCCAAAAGTCAAACTTCAAACCATCTTCCGCAGCATGTGTGCGTGTTCTGCTTCCGCGTAGCACGAAAGAAGAACGATGCTTTTCTTCTTCGTCTTCAGCATCGTGTTCGTTTTCGTACGTTCGTTAGCGAGATGGCAAAGATTTGCATGTCGCCTTATGTGTGGCAAACAAGAGAATGGTTCACCATCTTGATCACCGTTCCCTTCCCGAGCATTCCGCCCGACCGACAGACGCACGAAAGTGGCTCAATCAAGAATGATGAAATTTTGTGGATAAATCTTCCACACATAAAGCCACACAATAGAGAAAGATCTTGTCAGTTTACAAAACGGTCCATTTTGTCGAACAAAACGGGACTAGCATTCATACAGGGAGGAATATCTCCGGTGAGTGACGGAAGTTTGGCTGTGGGTGTGATGAATTAAAAATAAAAGATTTTCTTTGCAGTTTATTTTTTGCTTTGCTGTTTGTGTATATCATCCAACATAATTGATCACCGAGGGGGATGACATCGTCATCTTTGTAGTAGAAGAGCATTTATACCAAGCGTCAAACCGGACGACACTCAATTAGTAGCCGAGGCGTCTTGTTTTGCAATCATACACGGTTCCCCGGTCTACCTTTGGGTGATGGCAGTTTTTTTCTCCCAACAACGTGAAGTTTGCACATGGCCAAAATCTATGAAATTTCTATTGTTTGTCAAACACACAGCACACTCCGCAACTGCTGCTTGCGTGATGAAGCACGCATTCCGGATTGAGTTCCCAGGTTTTTTTGGTGTACGCCTATCGAGACGATTGACTCTGAACGTAGAGTGATACGATGGCGAAGGTTTTTTGTTTCTTCGTGGTGCGTTCTGTTTGCATAATCAATTGATTTCGGTATAGAGTCGTCAGTTTGCGTCAATTTTTAGTTTTCATGGTAGCTAGAACAATCCAATCGAACGGTAGTCGTAGTGCGGGCTTTTTTTCTCTCTCTCTCTGTATGGCTTTTGTGTGCGGAAGCTTGTTCGACATGATGTTTATCGAGCATGTCATATCGCTGACTCCAGAGGGGACTGACATTGATCGTGTCTTAACAAGAAGATACGCTGAGTAAACTGTTTGACCAAGAACTCCAACACTGTGCTCTTACAGAGCTACAAAGTTCTGAAACTAGCTATATTTGATGAAGTAATTCAACTTTGAAGAGAAACATAATTTGCTACCTTAAAATACTAGTGAGAGAGTCACCATTCCCAAGCTTTGAAGGTTTAGAGGTGTTACCACACACACACACAGGTGCTAATTACTTAATCCAATTGACCACCAATCTCGCTATGTATGTTTAGCACAAAACACCCGAAAGCAATCGGTCGTTGGTGGGAAAGAATTCTCTAATCGATCGACCTCAAACTCCCAAAACGCTTCGATGCTGCTGATCGATCGGTTCGGAAAATGGAAACAGCAAGTTGACTTCATTGTGGCGGCATTTCTGTTTGAACCACTACCGCTTGCGTGCGAATGTCACTCACCCGAAATATTATTTACACACCCACCCGCAACCCCACACGACGATCCAACATGTTTGTGGTCGCTCTTGGTTTTAGGGGTGAGTTTGTTTAGGTTTCACACACAAACACACACCCACACAGCAATTCAAACCACGAGCAATTTTCCACCCATGACCACCCCATTCCTGTGTACGGTGTGTGTGCCAGATTTCGGTGTACTCGAAAGTGATTCGTGTTTACACGGACGCTTCTGGCAAACAAGCGAACCGACATCGCTTTCGTTGGTTGGAGATAAACATATCCATTTCTCGATTTCAAAGCTTTAATGTGCCGGTGTGGGTGCAAATTTTCTAAACCAACCAACCAACCAGCCACCTATTTGCAACCCTTAGGGTAGTAGCGGGTGCTGGATGGCAGTCCGTTGGAAAGCAATTTCGGTAATTGATGTAATCATGGATCGTTTCGGATTTAAGCGCGTAAAAAGAAGAAGCTAAAAACAGCTGCAAGCTACGTGCACAATCAGACAAAAGTATAGCACAGAACTATTGCCTTACCCCCTTCAGGGCAAGCATGCGTATCCTGGTCATGGCACCAGCAAAAATAATCTCAAGAAGGTTCCACCAATCCGGCTAATTCGCTTTTCGCTACATTTTTTATTCGTTTTCACTAAAACAGTCTGCTATTACCAACACCTTTCTCAATCGTTTTGGGTATCACTAGGGTACCGAACGAACGGCCAGAAGAAAAAAAGAAGACAAAATATCATTCCCAGAACCCTTAGCCCAACAGTCCGCGTCCCTTTCGGCGAAAGAAGGCCGGTTTTATTTGCTTCGTAAATGTTTAATAAATTCAATTATATCACTAACGCTTTGTTTCTTCTTTTTTCCATTTTGCAGGTAAGAGAAAACATTTCCAATCACATACCCACGGAAAGGCTTCAACGATACAACTTCGATGGCGCCTTGCTGCCAGCCCCGGAAGAAGGACTTCTTTCCGTCCATACCGTCGGATTTTTTTGAATGTGTTTTCGCCATCCTTGAGGATCCATTTCTACGGGTCTGAGGCTTTTTTGTTTTGTTGCTTCTGTTGGTAACGATGCCCAACCAAAGGAACGTAGAAAGGGAAGAAGAAAAAAATAACCCGACTGGTAAAGTATTCTGTTTTTGTTGTTTTTAACCATTTTTCTCCACCCCTCCGATAAGAAAACGGAAACGTTTTTTTTACGAACAAAACAAAATAGGAGAGATGGGGAATAAAAACTGAAACAAGGAATTGAATTAACCGAACGGCGCTCTGGGGACACAGTAAGCAAAGGAGCATCGCAAACACACGACGTAGGAAATAAAATTAAGCAAAAAGGTGGATTGACGTTCTCTGGTTGCATTCTTTGGGGCAGCTTGCAGCAGGTTATCATTGCAATGTGAATCGACTGTAAACTGGGAGATTCAAGTGGACAGCTGCATTCGGTCGGAGCCATTTGGTCGATTGCGTTGCAGTGTAGTGCAATACCGTACCGGTATTTCCGGTGAAAAACGGTAGGAACGGTACTGTTTATTCTTTATTCGTTACCACACCGGCGAGTAAACGAAGCGAACCTACAGCACCATCTAATTGGATGGTAGCAGCAGTGGCAGGATTCATGGAAGAGACGGAAAACCCCAACGATATAACTTCTAAGAAATTGACCATGTCGTTTTCCTTTATTTATTTCATCTTTTCTTTCCAATCACTTGCCTTAAGCAAAGTTTAAGTAATACAATCGGACCACCTGGAAATGCTATCGATAAAAAAAATGAATGGCTTTTAGTAAGTCGAATATAATAGTCCTAATTTCGCTGACGTACAAGTTTTTGTTTTGTATATCAGCGATAATTTCAGAAGAATAAAATCCTACAACGAAATAAACATGCTTCCGGCAAACTTTACTCTGAACAGCTTCAACCAAAGGCTGGCCTTTCTAATCGGAGGCAGGGGAAGTGGAATGGAATGGTTGAAACTCCTGACACCCAGTGTTTGGCAGACAGTTCAACCTCCGGATGAGAGTGGCTGTAAGCTAATTAGTCTGTGCTCGTGCTATCGTTCGTTATTCTCCGGTCCCGGGGTTTCGGTTCCGGGCCGCAGCTCCTTTCGGCGTTCGTACCGGGTGCGGATTATAATTTCACAGTTTGTATCTTATTAAAAGTGAAACCGAAGAAACCACCCGACCATTTTTCCTTGCTGGCTCCCGCGGAGGGTGTTAATCCCGCAGCAGCCAATTGGAGCTAATTTTTATCATTTATTGCATGGACCATGTTTGTGGTTAGCGAATCATGTTGAGAAGGTTTGTGCGAACTTGAAGTTTTTCATTCTTGCATAACTTTGAACGTTCTGAGTTAAGCAAAAGTTATTTAATTGTGTTCTTTTATAAGTTATATGATTTTATTAGATTTTATGTTTTTATTATAATTTTTCATTACAAGTAGGAATTTGTTTATTCCATTCCGTTCACCAACGATGCATAAAACACCATGCGCCTCCATTAGCCAATCACTTTGTTGTGCCAGCCTTACCTTCGAACCCAAAAGTGCCTTTAATTAAACAATTTATTCTGTAACAGAGCTCCATTTTGGGCCACATTACAATCCATTAACAGTCCAAATGGCACAAACAAATACACCAAACCAGAATACGCAAGTGAATCGGCAATTGTTAGGGGGGTGTGCTTCTTCACTAACTCCGTGAACTGCTACTGTTGGCAGTTTTTTCTTTCCTTTTCCTTTCCCCGTTCTAACTAGCGTTTGCCCATCCGGCCAATTTCCTGCCA
The DNA here is from genome assembly GCA_000473375.1 of Anopheles culicifacies. Lineage (NCBI taxonomy): Eukaryota > Metazoa > Arthropoda > Insecta > Diptera > Culicidae > Anopheles > Anopheles culicifacies. The sequence goes on along the minus strand of KI424780.1, from coordinate 762 downwards.
GGTTTTATTAGTCTAGAGCCTCATGGTACACCGGGTGCGATTAGAAATGAAATTAATTTTGACTTTTCACAGATTCTTGGTAAATATTTCCCCTCTGCTGCAAAATCGGGGGCGCCGAATCCCCTCGAAAATGGCGCGAGTGTTGGATAACAAATGAAATTGGCCCGCCGAAATTCCGCGCTCGATTACAGGCACAATTGAAGGATATCCGTTCGCTTTCCTCAAGTACCTGGTTTGGTTGCCTTTCTGCACCATGGGTGAGGGAACGGGTTGTGGCAATGTGTGCGGAATGCTGGGGAGGTGATTGTCAGTGAAAGTGAACGAAAACTTTCCGACAGCTATTGAGCAACATTCCACCATCTATTACCGTTGTTCTCTCTCTCGTTTTATTCTCTCTCGCTCTCTCTACCTCCTGAAAGGGAAAAATACATTTCAAGGAGGAAATGTTCTCCAACCCCAGGCCGGGAAAAACCCCTTCATTTATGCAAAAGGCACAACAAGGAGGAAAAAAAATACACCTTCCCATTCCTAAAGATTCAAATTTTCCACCGAAAGGGAAACGATTGCCCACCACGCATTTCGCGCGAAGAAGGTGCGTGAGAGTGAGGAATGTTTGCGTTGAAAAATCATCAAACATTTACGTCCTGTTCGACCCGGAACCCTGAGCCCGCTCAACAACAGCAAAAGAGGCGTCAGCACGCAAACACTCAAAAAAGCTGACAACAAACCCAACCTTTGCTGCTCCTGCGTATCCTCCCACTG
>AXCM01008196.1:0-12149 GCA_000473375.1 Anopheles culicifacies | reverse complement strand
TACTATTTGCTTTGTTCGCGTAAAATGGTTTAATTAATGAAGGATGATTATTTCACAAGAACAAACAATATGAGCGAGGGATTTGGTCAAGATCCCTGTCGTATCCCACAGACATTTGTGATGTGATAAATGTTTAATTTGTAAATAAAATAAACCATAAAACCAATCAACCAAACATACTTACTATTCCAGTTTACCTGCAACAGGGACAACAAAGAAAAATCCGCACAGGAGCTGATCAAGTATCATCGGAGTATCCGAATTTGAATTGCCAATACCAACACGCTTTTAATGCACAATAAACTGCTCGGTCGGTACATTAACAGATGCGACGGTAAAAACAAGAGGAAAAAAAAGCATACTCACACACTGCTTCCAAACGAAGCCACTTGCAAAAGTCAATAAACTTGTCTGGGCCCACCTTTGCCCGTTTCCTTTTTTTTTCTTCTGTGTGTCGGCAAAGAAAGAGTCAAGTAGCGCGAAACTACTTCACGGTATCCTTAAAATGCATGAACCTCGTACCAGGGTTCTTCTGAAATCCTAAGATGTGTGTGTGTATGTCTGCAAAAGGAAATGCAGTGAGAAGCTGCAATCGCGGCACCAACCCACACATCGGTCGCCTTCTGTCTACACTGGGCCGGTTGTTGGCTTCCTAACCTTGACTGCCAATGGCTACGTACCTGCGCGCGTGTTTCCTGTCCGTTGTCCTCATGAGTCGCTTAGCGCCGATGAGTGTCTGCATGCAACCGGGGTCGGGTGGTTTGGGTGGTTCTTTGTTCGATTTCCGGACTGCATATGCCGCTCCCATTCCGAACACCCGAGTGCCCGCCGACACGGGTTTGGGGCGCCAGGAGTGAGTTTGTGTTGAATGTTCGGCACATCCTTTTTCGGGTCTCTGTCAAGAGTTCAATGCTACCGGTGCTGGCGATGGGATAGGTCAGTTCGTTCTTTGTCCCACTGAAACACCACCACCACCATTCGACCAGACGGTTGACTCATACCGCGAGGAGAAGTAATCAACTTGCCAACACACCACGATGGCAAAACACCGGAAGCTTCCACAGGACGCAGGATGGATTGGTAATAGCATTTCGGATAATGGCAAATGTGTCGAATCGTGAAAAGGAGTTGAATAACTGTCCCGTTATGATCCTTTTTCTCGGACGGTACGCGTTGGTGCGCTAAATGACCGCGACACAATAACGCTCATTGCCAGCCAGTGCAGGGCCATCGAACTGGTTCATTGTGATGGCGGGTTAGGTAAGACAGTAAGGCATCTGTTGCACGTTACCGACCTTTGAATATACCTTCAAATATACCTTCGATACTATATTGTCGCTTTTGTGTGTCTAGTCTAGTAATCCAACAAACATGATTCATTGTATGTAGAGCATGACCTTGTGTCTGTTTGCAGTGCAGACCTGTTTCGTGTGTCTTTCTTTTTTTTTTTTTTCGTTACACAAAGCCACCGTGCGTCATTTAGTTAATATCGTATTTATTAAACCATTCATGACAGATTTAGTTTTACATTCAATCAAATTTTTGTTTGTTTAATGTTTCACTTATTCTTACTTCCCACAAACATACAGCGTAAAGCCTAGTGTATGCAACAAATTACCAGGTCGAAGGATTTGTCTAGGATTCCGGGGTTTAGCCATACACAACATACACATCAGTGGGGTGTATGATGAAGTAGGTTCATATATTGCTGTTGAGGTGTTTTGCTTCGTTTTGGTTCTAAATGATCTTATGCTTTATAACTCGATCATCTTTGTATTGCAGTGTACGTGTATTTTTACGAGGCTGCCCAACATGCCCTAATGGTGTTCCTTCGGTAGTAGTTGTTGTTGCTGCTGCTGTTGTTGCATACATAATGCATCTAATGCTGAACGCTAAGTAACCAAAAATTCCAATAGTAAACGGAGTACTAAACCACGAACACAAATATAGCTATATCATGGGATCAAAAACATTCACACAAGCACACGCACGCGCACACACGCACACAAACGCACATAAAGGTATTGTCGTGTTGGCGGGTTTTAAAAAAAAAGAAGAAAACATAAGGATTCATCTTCTTTATCCTGAATATGGATTTGATACCGAGATGCACGTGATACTTCGGCAACCGTTTGAATGGAGGTTGTATGCAATACATGCAGCCAATCGCATGTTACTGCCAGCCCCTTTAGGACCCCTGTTACGATTATGCTGCGTTACTGGTGCTATTTTAATTTGTTTTGTTTTATGCTTTTCTTTGCGTCTTCCTGAAAGCGAACGGGGACAAGCTTACGTATATAATTTAAGACGACGATATTGATCTGAACCCTTGCAGTTACTCCAACGCAACGAACCGATAGTTTTGCAATTGATAAACTTAAAGTAAAATTTAGTTTGAAAAACGCTTACAAACACACACGCGCTCGAGGGAGCTGCACACTACTGCACACATCCATCATGCACACTCTATGCTATTCACGCTAAATTCACGTTGCACACATTCATCATCGGTCGACTCACATGCTTTATGTTCACACCCACCCCATCTCGTCTCGCGTGCTCTCTTTCTCGCTCTTACTTTCTCTCTCTCGCTCTCGCTCGCTTATTCGCTCTTTCAACCCACTACCATCTCGCTAGCATCCTCTCCATCTTAAATCTAGTAGTCAGCTGGATGTTCCGGGAGATCGAAGACAGGGCGAGTTTTGCAGTCAGGATCGCCGGTACTATGATACTTTTCCTTGTAATAGATAAACTAAGACTGTTTCACTGACGGTTGGGGTCTACCCGCCCAGCCGGTCCACCCGCACCCGGCGCACCATTACCGGTACCGTTCCAGGGCAGGTACTCCTGTTCGGATGCACCGGGTCCGGGACCGGCTGCTCCACCCGGGCCGCCCGGTGGTCCACCGGCCGGTCCACCCGGTACGTTCGCGTTCGCCTGACCCGGAGCTCCGGGACCGCCGGGACCGCCAGGACCGCCCGCTCCCTGGGCCGTGTTGTGCATCTGGTTGCCGATTAAGCTCCACTGGCTTAAGGCGGCCGCTATGATTGCAGGATTGATTGGCATCTGGTAGAGGTTCATATTACCAGCCGCAGGTCCACCGTGGGCGCCAATCACACCCGCCCCATTGTTGCCCGGTCCGCCGGGTGCGGAACCACCGGCACCACCACTACCGCTCAGATGGTTTCCCATCCCTGCGTGGTGTCCACTGTGTAGACCACCACCGACGGCCCCACCTCGTTGTCCATTGGGCCCGCTCGAGTTGATGCCAAGTGCCTGCAGGTTCGGCATTGACTCTATGTTGCTGTTGTTTTGCCGATTCTGTGCCGTGTACTCGTTGTAATTCCAGATTGGCTGTTGGCTTCCACCGCTTCCCGATTGCAGATTGTTGTACCCTCCCGGTCCACCACCTTCGCTACCGCCGCCGCTGCCATGATGGTAGTTGTTGTTCGGTGTTGGCACGTGGGGACCTACGGCGTGACCGCCACCACTGCCCCGGTGGTACTCGTTTCCGCCGCTACCACCGCCACCACCACCACCCACGCCTCCACCGCCACGACCGCGTTCATCGTAGTTGGAAAAATTTCCCCCCATCTGGCCTTTGCCATGATGTCGACCATGCTCCGGTCTGGGCGATGCCGTCGACACATACACTGAGGTGCCCTTGATTAGATGATCTTCGCCGCACAGACTCTGTGCTACGTGCGGGTCGATGAACGTGACGAAAGCGAATGCTCGAAAGGGTTTCGGTATGAACACGTCCGTCACCTCGCCGTATTTGCTGAAGTAGTCCCGAATATCGTCCGAGTTGATATCCTCCGTCAGGCGACCTAAAAATATCTTGCTTGGCATCTGGTGCTGTGTCTGATCTTTGCTACTGGGCACCTTCACGTCACACCAGCGGCTGTCGATCAGGTGCCGCTTTGACAGTGCCTTCATTTGGCTCTCGAACCGGGCAAACCGGATAAAACCGTATCCCTTCGATTGGCCCGTCTTGGAGTCCTTCTTGATCTGCACCACCAGCAGATCACCAAACGTCTCGAAATACTCCCGCAGGCTCTCTTCTGTCGTCTTCCACGGTAAGCCGAGCACGATCAAATCCGTCGTCGTGCGGTTTCGGCTTTCGATCCGCTTCGTCTTGGGCGTCGAGTTTTCGAGTTTGTCGTCACTTTTGCGTTTGTTTTCCTTTGGAAACACGCATATGTACACATGGTTACCCCAGCCCGAGTCGGGCGAGAACGGGTGCAGCTTGTTGTCGCTCAGTCGTACGCCCCGTATCGCTTTATTATCCGGATTACGGTATTTGAGACCGCAAGCACCATAGAACTGGGCTTGTAAAGTCGATAGCAGTAGCGTACCGTCTTCTTCCAGCGGAATCTCAACGGCCTCGTCGCCTTCCTCCTCCACGACTAGCACCGTCCCGTTATAACCCATATCTACAGCCATTCCGCTCTCCTCCCCCACTGGGTCGTCTTTCGTCCGTTGCACTCCGGTTTGCTATTGAGTTGCCACCAAAAATTCAATGTTTCCAACTATTTGCAATCGGGAGCATAGTATCGTAGCTAGGGCCAATGGGAATAGTTTGCACGTATTGTGGACCGGTGATTTTTCTTCGACAATCTATTATGCGCTTCGGGTAGACCAGGACTACCTCCACCCCAACACTTCGTTCTCGTTTGCTCACGCACTTCCGTTCGTTCGCTCATTCGTTCGTCCACTCTCTCGATCACTCTACGCTCTCGTACGCAACCAGTTCAGATCATTCAATCTATAAAAGTATTCTATAATATAGGCTTTTAACACGAAAAATTCCTACCGTTGTTTATTAATACCAATTTTTAGCAGGGAAGATGAAAACAACAGCCATGACAGCACAGTCGTTATTGACTTTGACAGCAGTGCGTTACTGCACGTTAGCCAATGTGCTACGCAACACTGTGCGTTACGGTTTGTCAAATTGCCGATACGATTTTGGAACAGCCGCCGTTTTCAAAGCGACGGTTATGTAAGCTACGTTATGTTTGCAAAACAAAAACAAAAAATGTTAATTCTCATCAAAATTCGGCCACAGTTACGGAAAGCATCATATCTTCAGGACTTGAAAGCTTTATTTTAAGTTGGCGATAAAAATATGACGAAAAGTAAAAAACAATCTTTTCTCTCCAAAAAGTACCGGAAGAAACGTACGTGTTCAATTGAACAACAGGGAACTATCTCCAAACTTTAAGCTTATAGTCACGTATAAAAATGTTAAAAATCGCCAAAAACTCATTTCTCATTTGTAATGCCGTTTTGCGTTTGTTAATGAATGAAACCGGTAATACAAACCTATATTTGCTTCGTTTTGCTGAAAAAAATAGCAAAAGATCACATTTTTGACTAGACAAACAATTTTTTTTATTTGCTGCACAATTGCATGATAATCGTCTTACAATACTACCAATATTACATTCTAAAAATTGCTTTCATAGTGACAGTCTAACAATTTCCGTGGATGGACCAATTGTTGCCTTGAGCAGGCAATAAATATGCAGTCTATGTATGGTTACAATCTTCTGTTCAAAACCATTTCTAAGATAACGTAACTTTTAAAATTACAATGGTCATTCCAAAGCGGAAAATACAAATTGCAATACTGCTCCTGCTGGATATGGTTTGGTACAAAAGCACGTGTGCGACGTGCGATAAGCTCGCTATCGTTTTGTTCCTATTTCCGCGAGATTCAATTTAGCCTTTAGCGCTGCCACATTAGTTCCGGTGGACACTTTTCCGGGAGCGACGACGCCAGTAGCTTTATCGTTAATATGCAGTGTCTTCACCTTGGGAACAGATTTAGCGGGTCCGTTGGATGGTGTTGTCGGTAGTAAGCGTGATGGAGTTCCTGGTGCAACTCGAGGTAAGGGTCGAGGTATCGCGATCGGTTTGGGTGTTGAAGGTTTTTGGATTGTAAGGGACGATTGTGACTCTTCTTCGTCCACATCCGGCAAGCGCTCGATCAAGTCAAAGTCGCTGATTGTGTATTGGCGTGGTAGCTTTGGTAGTTGTCTTGCCGACGGTCTCTCATCACTCTTAGAACGATGACTTTGGAAGGTGTGCATTCGATCCGTTTGCTTCAGCTCATGTAATACTGAACCGAACACTCTTTCTTGCGGAGCTTCCGGGTTGGTATGACTCGCAAGGCTCGGTTTATGCGTTACCGCTGTCACGAGCGGATGTTCGGAGGATGTAGAACTTTCCACACTATAGGAACGTTCCTGCATTAGCCGCATACGGAATGCCTCCTGAGTGTCGACAACGCTCGCTTTGTGCAGGAACGGGGAATCGATCAGCTTGTTCTCGTACGTCACCTTCCCATCTTTGCTAATGTTTACGTTAATAAAGCACTGTGGGGTCTTCGCGTCTGGGATGGGAGGTGGAGGAGGTATTGCGGGTCGTCGTATATCGTTGGCAGTGTTTCCTTGCCCGACAGTCGTACTCAGTGCGGTCGGTGCTACTACAGCTGTCGGAGATGCCGGTGGTACAACAATGTGGCCGTACTTCCCCTCACGGAATCGTTTCAATATAGCACGCAGTTGTGCCATCACCAACGTGCGCTTGACAATTAGCAAGATTAGACTACACACTATCAACACACCTCCAACGATTATAGCAGGAACAAAAACCTTCAAAATTAGATCCTGCACGTTGTTTGCATTACGTGCCGCCGGTCCACTATCAATCGATCCTCCATTTCCGGGACCGTCACAAAATGGTGGCGCGTAACCTGGATGACAGTGGCAGTTTCCTTCGCTGTTGCACACCCCATTACCGTTGCAGTTGCCCGGACATTCGTCTCCAATGTCTCGCTCCTCCTGCAGGCGACTGATTGCGACACATTGCTGTTGGAAACACATTCGTCCCGTACCACACTTGGTACCATCGGGTACAAGACCCGGATTAACAACGTCCAAACCAAGATCCACAATCACCCCATTGCAGACAGTCATCCGAACCGTTCCCCGTGGACCATGGTGTTGGAACTTGGAGGCAGTGCGCTTCGCATACGCCTCTACTCCGTACTCAAGTTTCTCGCTTTGATGCGTACAATGCAACAAACCACAATACAGATCATGGACTGTACAGGGTTCGTACTTATCCTTCGCCAAATCGTTACCACAGTTGCCGAAAACCGTTCCGTTCACATTGGACGCATAGCACACCTCCGGTCCAGAGCGTGCCGTCGGTCCCCACAGACGGCGACATTGACTGTCGCGTGTATTGCACTCTCCCTGGTAACAGTAAGCTTCACCCTTCCGGCACGGACTCGTATCGCGCAGATACACATCTTTGGGACACAGCTCGCTTTGCCCATCGCAGTACTCCGGAAGGTCGCATTCTCCTCGCGCCAGTCGACAAACGCTTCCGGCTTGTTTTGGTTGGCAGGTGTTTAGATCACAGCAGGTACCCGTTGCACAGGTGGCGTTTGCATGCAGCTGACACGTCCGCGCATCACAGCAGCTATTATCACAACGATCTCGTCGACCACAATCACACTGTTCGCCCGGTTCGAGCAAACCATTGCCGCAAACAGCGCGCACCAGTAGCCGTGTAGGTTTATTCTTCAGACAAGCCCCAAGCCCGTGTTTGAGAGACTCCTGCAAATCATCAATACTGCAGGTGCTCCAACGATTCGGTAAATCAGACGAATCGCTTAATTTCGCCTCCATGATGCATGAGCCAGGCCCGGGACAGTGAGATCCACCGCACTCCTCGGAATCATGATCGATGTTGAAGTTGTGGCCCAGCTCGTGCGCAATCGTTGTCGCTAGCGGTGGTACGATAGCGTTCTCCACCACAGCAATACCGCCGGACCCGGCCGAACTGCACATGGAACCAAGTTCGGCCTTGCCAATCACGCCGTCCGGAAAGCGTACCTTCGTTAGCAGGTGCGCATTATCGTTCGGGATCTGCCGGAGCAGATGACTGTGGCGATAGGCTAGAAAACTAGTGAGCGTTTGCTTGGAATCGGTCGAGATGACGATCTGGTCCTGTGTGTTCCACAGCACTACTCCTACAAGCAGGATGTATATGTTGAGCGGTCGGTACAGTTCGTTCAGTACGTTCACCACCGACAGACAGTGCTGGTGGATGCGCTGAACGTTAGAATCGAAGTACAGAAACAACGATCGATCGACGACCAACACCATCTCGATGTACAGTGAATCGGCATCCTCACGGTATCCGGTAGAAAAAGCCGTCTTGTTATGTACGTCACCTGCACTACGTGCATTCTTCAACGGGAGCTCACTGTCCAGGATCTCTCGCTTGAAGCGCCTCCTATACAGAAGATGCGTATTATTGTGGTACTCGATGAGGTAGGTTTCGTTTCGCTCGTAGATCACACCGTCGATCGCACCGTTACACGTCGATATGGCAACCCGTGAACCCGGACGTTCCCGTACGGTTCCTTCGTAATGGCACAGCTCCACCGCACTACGATCAAGCCGTTCGATAATGTCATTCCCGTCGGGCGATTGGTGCACGAACGTGTAATCATCCGGCAGAATGTTTTCGTTCAGCGTTAGATCCAGAGTCATCGTTTCACCCCGCATTGCATACTCGATGGTAAGCCGGTCTCGATGGGGTCCTTGCCTATTTAGCCGCATTCCGGACTTGTCCTGGCCGTCATCATCGTCCAGCGATGATGAACGTAGGGCTCGTTTCGTACGGGGGCAGTGAAATGTTGGGAAAATCCTATCGTGCAATTCGAAGTGCTCGTTCGCTCGTCCTGATTATGGAAATGAAAAACCAAAAAAGGACAACGAAAACCCATTAGAATACGTAGAAATAAGGGTGTGCATAAGGATATGGACCGATTATTCATTCGGTGGAATTTCCCAACGCGTGGATCGATTATCGCTAATGGTACGCCATGCAACAGGTGAAGCCACCGAGCAGTGGGCCTTAAAGCGAGCAAGGTTCGCCGGTAACTTGACCCGTTGGCCGTTGGAGTTGAAAGAAACCTCGACATTCATTTTACGCGCCACTAACCTATACCATCTAGTGCAGTGGCGAGCCCACAATGTCAAATTCACGTCAAGTGCGCTCCAACGCGTGCCCCAGACAGGGAGAGAGAATGAGAGCTTGCTTCCACCATACGCAGTGTGCGATGGTGGCGTTGGAGTATTTGGCGTGAACGGAAACGAATACGTGAGAATATGGTTGAAGTACGCAAAATGTTGGAGACAACGCTTGCACACAGTCAATGTACTTGCCGGTTGAAATGCCGACACAGTGAGAGAGAGAGAGTGAGAAATACACGACAACAAAGCTAATCATTCGAGCTAGCAAATGTTCGAAGCGGGGAGGGCATATAAATAATCGAACGGAAGCACCCAAGACGCGCGCCGTCTCGTGAGCCAAGCCGTGCTACGCAAGCGACAGACGCGGTCACGAAGTGCAAGGGAAATGGCAAAAATCCGGAATCTTTGATGAATCATACGCTTCCAGCGTGTGGTAGGAGCACGGAATAACGCCACAATATGTGAGCAGACGCATCAGCAGTAGTTTTAAATGCGGTTCGTTTCCTGTCTTCTCGAAATATGTTATGAGCGATCGTAAAAAAAGAAGAAAAAAACACACACACACACAATCGTTCTCTTATTCATCAACGTTTCTGTTTGCAAGTGGAAAACGTGCCACACACGTGTTATGTACGCTCTTTAATGTTATGACCTTTGACTAAAGATATTGAATGAAGATCGGCACTAACAAATCACTCACAAAATATAACCGGAACCATGCGTGTCTATGAGTATTAAATGACGTTCCAACGTGAATTAACGCCGGCGGAAACTATCGACGAATCTCAAGGAGGAAATTGAAAGTAAACTTGATATCGTGTGTTTTCACCTTACCTTCCGTGGAGCGATGATCGCCAACCATCTCCAACCGTTGCAATTCTAAGGCACTCCGCATGTCTATCACAGCCGTCACTATCACAGGGTGGCACAACACTGCCAGGGAGACGGTGAGTAATGTTCGAAGTATTCTGCACTCGAGATACACTCTCGATCGAACGTTCACTCCGGTACTGCTCGGCAGCCACATGGTTGTTGAGTGTGGTTTTCAAGTGGTCTTCCTATCAATTCTGCAGCTGCAATCCTCCGTAGACAAGTTCAAACGTTACGGCACACCATACATCTGACGAATCGGTTCGTTGTTTTGGGAGCCGCTTTGAAAATGTCCGCTCAAAAATCACGTACTTAAAGTATTCGGGTTTGTGCTTGTGCAAGTGATGCTTCCGAACAAACGTTTTGCACTTGCACAAGGAAGGCACCAGTTCACCACCACGGAATGAGAAACACGTGTCGCTCACTGTAGCGATTGGTCTTGTCTTGCGTTGATGTTTTCTTTTTCTCTGATTATGGCCCCAAAATTCCACTTCACTTTTTGCACATTTGAAACCCTTCACAAACTGCCACCGCTGTTGTCACTTTGCACCGGAAACACCAAGATCACACCACAGCATAAGATCGACAAAAAATGGCACCCCGATTGATAATCACGAATTAACCGCGTATGTTAAGCGATAAGGTGCGTATGATTACGAAACAAAAAGAAACAATTCACCACTTTTTGGTTGTTGACGTACGTGACCACGATGCGAGACCGCTAGTTTGGGAGCCGCGAATTCATACCAACGCGTCCGGCGCGTTGGATGGTCAAATTGTTTCTGAGACCGGTAACTCCATCGTCGTTCGGTATCATTCGAAACTGGCAGAGCGCGCGCTTTAACATTAAAAACAATGGGTTCCGCGTTGGACATAATGATGAACTGTTCGGTGATATTTGTTTAAATTAAATTTATCATTACATTATTTTTGGTTTTCTTTACAATTGTGGTTTGATGTCTCTTCATTACTTGAGCAGAAGTAATATATTTTCGATATTTTACAATAGCTAGTTTATATGTTAATTACAACAAGTTTTTTATCTAAATGTTTTTCTAACTTTAAGGACTTTTTACCCAAATGTAGGAGAGCTCCATTGCCTCCAAATGATCAAAACTCATATTGAACGGATTTTTGCAGTAAATATATTGGACTACGGATTCTACCTAACTGTGGTAAGCTCTTTGGATCTTTAACCAGTAAAAAAAAAATACATAACAATATTAATCTAAAAAAAAGTAAATAGTACACACATAAAACCGCTCAAATATAAGACACAAAAAACATATATAACATTAAACAAAAGAAGGAAAAACAAGAATTAACAAACAAATTTTAAAATTAATTAAAATACAAACCAACCAAAACAATAATACTACAGTAAATGTGAATAAAACCGAACTCCACCAGACTGAGCCCCGCAAAAAGGAGAAATGACAACATGGACAACTTCAACATCACAAACAAGACCTATATCAAAAGACAAACAAGAAGACAACAGTTTGCTTCTTATTCACATTTCTTCTTCTTCTGCTATGGTTCTACAACCACGAGAGGTCTAGGCTTGTCATTTATTGTTTCTGTGACTGGAATGTATCCCCAACCAGGATAGGCAGTTCTGCGTACGGGGGAACGGCCCTAATGGTATTCGAACCTCGGTCCTGCCCGTTCGAAGACCCGCGCCGCTATCTCCTCGACCACCGAGCCGTTCCTATGACGCCGAGCAAACCTATTACATAGATTAAGGTCTGAACTGACGACAAAACCAGGCAAGAGGTGCAAACGACTTCCGAGGTGACCATCTGGAGAATCTTTGATATTATCTTTAACAGTTAAATCTTGACTTTAGTTAAAGCATTGAACATTGTACGACTTGCTGACTTACTTGAATACAATAATAAAAAATACACATTCTTCTTAAATTAAAAAAAAAAATATCGTAATAATGCCATGAAAACTAATTCAGAATTCGTAGCACCAAAATATATTCACTTGCATGTCCGTGCACTATACTACCGTGTTCATAGAACCACATCCGACACCGTGCACGGTACATCATAACCTGCTTGTGTCGTTTAATTATATGCGGAATCCCGTCGATACTGTGGAGGTATTTTCCATACCGGATGGTTAATCCCACAAATACACTCTCTCGCATTTGTGAAGTGAGCACATTATGCTGTGAGCATTAGTCAGACGGGTGAGTCATGTATGTCT
>AXCM01008193.1:0-13701 GCA_000473375.1 Anopheles culicifacies | reverse complement strand
ATTGATAACTGCAGCAGATGTAAGTGCATGTATGAAGGGTGTGAACAAACAATTTACATGCGAGTTGCTGACAAGTCCGCTGCCGTTGACTAATCATCACCGTGCAAACTTAGCATAATGGTGCATTAATGTTCAATTAATTTGACGTACTTACCGCAAATTATTACTTAATTGCCTGATTGCATATTCATCAACAAAACAGGCGGTGCAGCGTGCGGTGGCCTCTAATTAGCGCAAAATGTAGGCAGGACAAAGCGGCAAACCTAATCATTACATCACTGGCAGCATCCTGCGCAGTATGGTGTGGGTTGTACACTATTACTTGCGCATGAGTTCCAGAAAATTGGTTTTTCATTTGCTACAAAAGTGAAAAAGGATTTACCTTTAAACAATGTGCTGAGGTGTTTTACAAGATAGAATCCTTTTTATGAACCAATTTTACGCTTACTCGACGAGCTTGTATTGATTCATGTTGCTTTACAAACGTAAGCAGCGGGAAAGAATTCATCCAACAAGCCCGGTACAATCCACCGTGACATGGTATGATATTTTCGCTGAATGTTTTATGAGCCTGTTTACGAGCTCAGTAAAAATACCTTGCCCAGGCCGTCCGTGTCATCATTGATAAGTTTTAATGGTCCGTCGGTAGGCCTCTTGACCGCGCCGAGTTCGGAAGAGAAGTGTTCGAAGCTTCGGCTCTGACCTGGCACAGCGCAGACGGTAGATAAAGTTTGACGAAACTTATCGACTCGGCCCCGTGTTTGGCCCTGGTCCGCAACGATAGTGTTTTGCAATCTAGGGCCAGGTTTTTGGGAAGTTTGTGGCAAAACATGTAACGGAACTTAAAGCGGATTAATTAAGTTCTGCAAAACCGCTTACGAGAAGGAAAACATTCTCCCGGCATTTACATCTACCCATGGTCCACGGCTCGTTTGGCTTTGATCCGGCGAGATAATGTGACGGTTTTATTTTTTTTATGATAGTTTGCCTAAGGATGGAGGTAAAACTTGAACTAGGATGAAATGGTGCAGCGATCTGGCACTTGCATGGGGGTTTTGATAAGACCTAAAGCATTTTGCTTTATGTACCTCTGGGGGAAACGGTTTAGTGCTAAAGTTAATAGCACTATCGTTAAACTTCCGTCGGAGTCAATTTTCGTCCAATTGGCTCCGAAGCAATCCCGGCTGGAGTTTTCATAGGTTTCATAATTGCCTTTGTGATGTAGATATAGGCCTCGTTTTGAAATTGAAACTATATTTAGGAATACAAAAAAACCTAACTTCCCTGGGAAAGAACTACAAAATTTAAATGAGGGAACTAGCTGTCGAACGTAAGGGTAATCTTCCATCCAGAATACTGATGGAATTGATATCAGATCCCGATTGATCGTACTATTACAAGGGCGAATACTCGCAGATTTTGGAGAAGGAAGCAACATTGATATTACGATCTTGTTATAACAAAAAATCAAATTGGACAATTCCTTAAACCTTAAAAATGATCCATAATCTCATATATCACGAGGACCAAACCTTCGTCCTGTATGTTCTTCATTTCAGACTCCCAGAAGATCGTCAACGTTTACATATCACTTCTCCTTATTTGACTTGGTAAGGTTCGTCTATGTGTATAACTAATTACTTCAATTCTTGATCTCTCCAATGACTGCGCGGATGACATCGACATCATCGGACGGACATCTGCGGCGCTGTTTGAGACATACACTCGACTGAATGCAACGAAGGCAAAGTACCTGATGCCAGAGGCCCGACCGTGATGGACCACATCTTGGAAACAGAGTATTAGTGGAAGGAGACGATCTTTAGGTATTGGAGGCGTTTTGCTACATTCGCACGATCGTCACTTCGGACAGCAACGTAACCAGCGAAATCCGAAGCCGCATTGTTCAGGGAAATCATGCCTGCTACGGGCTCCACAAACTCCTGAGACCCAGAAGACTCCTACAACGTACGAAATGCGCACTGATACGGCCGGTAGTCCTCTAAGGGCCTGGACTATGCTGGCGAAGGACACAAATGACCTCGGCGTGTACTACGGACTACCTTTAGCGGTGTATGCGGGCAGGGCAGGTGGAGAAGGAGAATGAATCATGAGCTAGTTGAGCTGTTTGGCGACCGATCACGACGGTTGCCAAAGCTGGAAAACTACGCCGATTGAGGCACGTGATGATGATGTTAGACTCATGACGGACCCAAAAAGGTGCTCGTGAGCGACCCGTTTGGCAGGAGGCTTAGAGGAGCACAATGAGCTCGTTCGCTGGATCAAGTGGAGCCAGATCTGAGAACGGATGCAGTCGGGGGAGGAGTGCAGCTCTGCATTGTGTTTCCTGGAAACAGATTGGACACCAGACACGCCATATAGGAGTAGGCCAAGAAAGAAGAAAAAGATATCTGATTACTAATAGTGCCATTCCTCCAAGGATATTGAAGGGATAACCACAAGGAACTTCAAGGATGTGATAAACTCTATGTTATGTACACTGAACACCTTTTGATAATTTATTTGATGTTGTTGGTATATTCTTCGACTTCTGGATATTCATTACGTGTTACTCGATTTCTCGTCTCGCCTGGCAGATTAGTCCCCATCACTTGTTCCATTTGGTACTGGAGGCATTGTAAACATCATTGTACTTGACGCTTCACAAGCGAATAGAGCAACACGAAATAAACACAAAATATATTTAAGGATGACGCTTAAAAATGTCGAGACGTGAAATGATACATTTTTTCCTTCCCTTTATATACGTGCTTGAGCTACCTTTCTATCCTTCCCAGAAGCACAAATGCAACGTAATAGACTGAAGCAAGGTGGACAACACGATCAACACCCAAGAATGAATGCAAAGTTGTTGCATTAATGCTACTTTAGTTTGAAAGCCATGGAAGCAAAAAAAAAAACGTGTCGTCGCCGTTTTTGTGTGTTCCTAATGTTGCTGCCCATGTGACCGGGGGTACCATACAGCCCTGCTTGCTCGACGGTTTAGGTTGCTATCAAGTGCTCCCGTACACTAGTGGATGTGATGACGACGAAAAGGACGATGCCTACGGCATTCTGGAAAAAGCAAAAAGCTCATTCTTCATCCGGGACCACTTTTCGTTCAGCGTTTTTCCTGTCGCTGTTTCAGACAATCGCCCCCCCCCCCACCGTACCGTTTTCAACGGCGTACCAAAGCGGCATAACGTGATTTTAGTTATAATGGAATTATTTCGTGAAGATTATGCAAATCTGCTCAAATGCTCTTTGCGGCTGTCTCCGGCAGGATGGGCGTTCTGGCAAACGGAACGGGAACATACACTGCACGCTGCAGCCAGTGCTGAATGGCGATTATGTTTTAATGAGGCAGAAAGCAGTCGGTCACCACAGTAAGTCTAAGGCTTTGGCATTGTAGTACCGTCCAAGCAAGGATTGCAACGAACGGTTGCAGACGAATGCCAGCTAAAGCATGATCCGAGTTGTTGTTGCGTTTACGAGTGATTGCAAAAAGGGAACCGTAATTTGTAGCTTGCCGGTATTGTAACTATGCTGCACGATACTCGGATGCAGATGCATCGATTGGACTTTAACAGACAAACAGTCCATCATCTGTGCTAAATAAAGGATGGATATGCAATTTACAAAAAACAAAAAAAAACAATTACTGAAAACAACAACAAAATCACAAACCAAATACCAAACACCCCGTCCCCGTGATCAAACATTATTTTAATCTGCCCTACCCGGATTATTTGTAGCCATTCGGTATAAATTAAATTAAAAATGCAACATTGATGAAATCAACAGCAAACTGACGCTGTTAATGTTTGCTTTAGCGAAGGCTCATCATCCAGTGTTGAGGTTTCCTTCTGCTGAGCGTCATTCCCTTCCAATGCCAATTTTTGTCCGGGCAGTCCACCTGAATAAATACAAAATTATTTAACAATCGTTTATTAATTCCCATATCATTGGTACCGTTTGCGATGCCAGGCCCCGGTTACCATTGGTTTGTGCCACAAGCCACACGGCAGCAACAACATACTCGACCGCATCACGCGATGACCACCGGTGTACATCATTATTGATCGCGCGTCATGCTTTACCGTTTCGAGCCATTTTCGTTGCAATTTCGATTTCGGGTGAATAAATTGAACCCCATCGCACAGCTTTTGGAGGGTTACCGGCCATGTTCCTGCAGATGCAGGAAGATGACCTCCAAATACAGTGTGGCCCGGGAGTACACACGGCCGCCACTCCATGGGTGAACGGTAGCATAAAACGATAGGATAATTTGGTGCACGATAATAAATAACCACAACCGTTCGGGATCCGAGCGGGGCAGTCAGTGGGGCCACGGGTGAATTTGAATAAATATTTGTGCGTCTGTGTGCGACTCAGTTCGGTACGTACTTTTCGGGAAGTGGAATAATATGGGTTGAATGAGCTTGCAGTACGGTTAACCGAGAATTAATAAACATTGACCACAATGCGCGGTCATGAGAACGTATCGATACCGCTGCATTTCATTGCGTTTTAATGAGCTATCTTCCGGTGCGCTGGTACGTTGCATCGTGTGACCACTTCAGGAGCAATCATTTGGATATTATTTTAGTACGCTGCTGCTGTTGAGTTTACATCCTTTGACGGGGTCGCTTTTTTGGGTGCTCTCAACTGTACCATTCCTTTACTGGGGACGTGAAGTGAGCCATAAAGCACTTCAATCGCACGCTGACCTTGAACCAGCTTACGCGTTTGGTTGGTTATGTATCTATTTCGAAAATTTCATTTTTCCCCACACCCACACACCTACGGTACACAATCGAAAGAGATTAGAGTTTGCCAGTCTATTAATATTCATTTTAAAATCTTATCACTCCTCGGAGGC
Organism: Anopheles culicifacies; assembly: GCA_000473375.1. NCBI lineage: Eukaryota > Metazoa > Arthropoda > Insecta > Diptera > Culicidae > Anopheles > Anopheles culicifacies. The sequence continues at coordinate 8,819 of AXCM01008193.1, read as the reverse complement.
CTCGACACAATCATGCCACCGAGCAACGCGCAAGCACAGATCTTACCTCAGCGAGCATTATACACTTCATGAACTTAATCTTTCCCACAGGTATCTTTATAGCCACCGATAAATCGCTAGCCGGAATCGTCGGTTTTTCCACCGTAGACGGAATGCTTCGGGAGGAAGTGATTAGTCGCACGGCTGGGCGAATCTGGTAATTTATCGTTCTGTCTAAATTTTCCCCAACAACATTATCCTGCATAAAACCGTTTGGTCTCTTATATACCGATTTTCTAGATCGCTTACGTTGACACAAAAATGTACAAATACACCGATGGAGCGAGAGTGATGTATATAGGCAACAAGCCTGAATGTTCCTGAGCTGGGACCTTACAGTTCATATAGTTCCATTATGGAAAGCAAATCGAATTTTCCATCGGCCAAAAAAAAATGGCATTCCCCCAGGGGCATAATCCGGAAGGGAGGAATATTTTATTTGGGAAATTGCCATTTTCTCCGCTTTGTTTAAAAAGCTCTAATAATCGTACGGAAAGGTACGCGTCGTAGGAGGACTGCTCGAAATTAAATACAATTTGTAGTACAATAGTGAGCGTATCGTTTATTTATTGCGCATTTATGATACGAAAGAAGCATACCAGCTGCTGTACTGTTTTTTGTATAAACGTATGTAAATGTTAATCTAACAACTTGTTTTCGATGTTGTACGAATAAAAACGATTGCTGAATAATCCAGAAAAAGGGGAAACATCTGTGTACAATTAAACTGATATGTAATTTTGCTGCAAATACCGCACATGCTATTTCTATATTCAATTGTTTTTCACCAGAAGTACACAAACCCCGCTCAGTAGCAAAAGTTTGTTAATAAGTTGTTCCAACGATGGTTTCTTGTTTAGCAAAACGGGGTAACTGGTAAAGTTTTTGCCAAATATCGTGGCGCACATATGGTTGCTTTCCACTTAAGCAACAACGCAGCAGGAATAAAAATTCCTCTCCAACTACAAACAAACCGATCAAACGATTCGAAATTCATTTCGTACCTGTAACCTTACTGCGACCGAATTTTCCTCTGTCCATCTGGCGTGCGTTACTCGATACATTTGTTATACAGTCCTTAACATAACTATAAGAACACCTAGGGAAAATATTGTTTCTCGGCTATGGTAATGGTTTTAAAAATCGTTTAAAAATACCAGTAACTTGAGACCACCTTTTCTAACGTAGATATAGTTTTGAATAATTTTATTAGTCATATTTGGCTACATGTCATGCAGTTTTATCGGGAAAGATCCGATTTTTTTCATGTCTTGAATTTTATTATTTTTGATATTGCATGTATTCATGCAATTTTTTGATGACTTGTAGCATTTTTCATAACCTTTCAAAAGAAGTATTAGTATTGAAGATACGACACCCACAAGTAGTACAATAAATTGACAAACAGAGCGAAAAGTTGGTAAAAGTCGGACGTATTTTGCTTCACATCCATACAGAAAATTGAAAACCTAATGTAAAATTATGACAGTATGTTTTTCAGAAAGCTTAAATGTTACAAAATGTTGGAAAAATATAACAAAATTCATCCCATAGCACCTGTTGGCTAGGCATCCCCCCATTTTTCTCAAAATGGGTGTTTTGTGATTCTCTACAACTTACTAGAACATTATTTTTCGCTAGCACTTATAGTTTTTCTTTAATACTCAAAAAACAGGTGTTCTTATAGTTATGTTAAGGACTGTATTGAATTGCGCTTTAAAGTTTGGTGGCATGGAATGTTGCTGCAGTTTAACTGCAGCATGTTTGCAAGAGTGAGTTACGCCGTTTTTAGGAAGGTAGTTGCTTTTTGTCGAACAAAAATAAAGTTTCTTCATTAAAACGACATCGAGTAATGGACGGTTTCAAGGTAATAGTGTGTAAACCCCCTCGCAAATAGCCTCACAATTTCACATCAAATTTGAAGAAAGTACAATTTTCCAAACATTTACCAACCGTCCGAAATCAAAACCGACACGATCGGAGTAATTCGAATGTGCGCTCTTTAAACACGGCCCAATTGTAGAGGTTAGCATTATCTCGAGTTCATCATACCGCCTGCCCACACGGTAAACGTTGGCGCAGGTATGGTAGGTCCTTGCTACAGGTAGGAGCAAAACCGACACTTCTTGCTTGGCTGGAGGAGCGTTTAGCTGACACATGTAAATAGCTGCTGACAGGAGTTAATTAACCATTCTTCGGCTGAGGTGGTGGCGCTAGTTCGGACGCCACGTCATGTCCGTTTGCTGATTGTTTCGAGTAACGGATTTGCAGCACAACCTGGGCACAAATAAACGGTCCCGACACCAACAGGATGAGTCCGTCCGAAGGGTCCACCGGACCGGCGGGTAGAATAAACATTCGGCACGAAATTTTCACACTGCACTGGAAGAGGTGTGGAAATTTGTATGCAAATAAGAAAAGTGGTCCTTCCATCCAATCCGTCTGTGTCCGTCTAGGTTCGGGTACCACAGCGCTTATGTGTCGTACGTCCAGCTTGCCGGTGTCCCGTGCCCGAGATTAAATCCTTACCACCATTTCACGCAAACCGTGTTCATGGCCATGTTTCTGACCGGACCACCGGTTCCACCCCGTGTGCGGTCGCTGGGTGCACCGTGTTCGAATGCTGAGAGTCGCGAACCCTAACCACCGGGCACTGGGATATGCTTTCTGGCAAGGTTAACTGCTTTCAGTTAATTAAAATAGAGCAAACAATTAGGTTTAATTATCAGTGTGAAGGTGAGCGTGCTGAGGCTAAGTTGTGCACACATTGTATGCATACAAATGCCAATACGTACATACGTGCGTGCGTACGTTGGTGTTGGTTCCGTATTTCGTTCGAGTGGACTATCGCGGAATTTTCATGCCTTGAAGCGTCAGGACTCGGACCAGCTGCCGGGAGCGTTTTCTCGTGCTATTCTAGTCATGCTCAGTTGAACTGATTAAATTGGTTGCAATAATTAAAACAGCACTCCCACACTCACGTACATACGAGCGCACAAATGGTTAAGAGATACGGAAATGTTACCATGACCGGTTCCGGTACTCCCTTTTTAACATATTTCAACCGATGTTATTATGGTACGATTCGGACTATTTTTACCCCGAAAACCCCAATCGAACTGGATCTGTTCCATGTATATTTAATCTTTAATTTAACAGAAACGCCTCCCCTAATGCAAATGATCGAAGCGAAGGGAAACTGCAAGTTAATTTAATTCAACTACCTAACCACTTCTAAATGTGAGTAGAATTAACGAAATTTGTTAACAAGCAAATAAAATCGCACAAAATGAAGGCGACTGTGATTACGCATTCTAAAAACAAAAAAACAAAAGACGCCACTCGTTTTATTTCCATACCAGAGGGCCAGATTCGGACCTTATAAAATGGCGAGTTTGTGTTGGAACTAGCGCAAAGTGCTAGAATGAAAAGTTTCAAACCTTACGAATGCGCGTAGAAAATTAATGAAACAAACCGAGGCAGGGTAGAGTGCTAACACCGTGCAGAAGTCGCATACAAAACCATGCACACAAACGCTCAAACGCCCAGGAAAGGGAAAAAGCTCTCGGAAAAACATTCACCATGTAATGTTTTGTATTTTATTAGTTTTTTTCGCACGGCTAGTTAGGTTTTCGAGAGTAGAAACGCTTTCTTGGGGTTTTTTTTGTTTTCGTCGTTGTGCTCTCTCTCTATTGTTACTTCCGTCTATTTTCACTATTCATTTGCAGCATACAGCTGGGTGGGTGGAAAACATCTGTACCTCCCATGCTGAAGGTACGGCATGAAGTGGCTCCCTCTCTCTTGGCGAGGGCAGTTAATCCCAGCTTAGTCTTAGAGACCGGTGCGCTTGTGGAAGGATTTTTCGGTGGTGATTGCGCTTGTTTAGTGACCAATTTGTTTTGTAGATTATTATAATGAACTCCCGCATTGGCGGGGTGGGTGGCGTATTGGCCGAGCATTGTTCGGACGCCAAACCGTACCGTACTGTCTTGAAGCGTGTAATTTAATCTTACATTCAGCTGGTAATTCTTGGGGCGCCGAGCGAAACTGTGGTCAGCGTTAGCAGCCCTTTGTGCCCAACACCTGAGTCCCTCCTACCCATGGGTGATGGTGGCTTAATCCCTTCTACACTCTGTTCTGGTCTGTTCTGTACGCGTTTGTGGGTTGTAGAATTGCTTTTAATTTTCAAAACAACTTGAGAATATTCCCATTGCCTGGACCGGTTGCCGGTGCTGGTCGTACATTTTAGCTCCTAATTTATTCCAATTCACGATTCAACCACAAGCACAATTTGTGATGCGAGGTTATACCCTTTGGGATGAGATTTGAATCCTTGGTTCGTTTTGGTTCGTACTGCGTGCTTAATTCTTACTGGCTGTTTAATTATCAATGAATTTTTACAACCACTACAGCTTCTTGAAGAGAGAAAGAAAGCGTTTGAGAGCGGGGAGAGAGAGAGAGAACTCACCATTGCAAATGTTGCAGATTTTCTCTACCGAAAACTTGCAGCTAATTGTGGCGGAATCGAGGCGGAATGTCTGATAAGAACCAAACTTACGGTGCAACGGACAAACTACGTACGCGCCCAAATTTTTAAACGGCAACCAGTGAAAAGTGGCTCTATTTCACGTGGAGTTATTCCCTTCACCGTACCTGTGTACTATGTGTGGATAGAGCGTGGATAGTCGGTACAGTACAGCCCGGGTACAGTGGTGGCGAATGGTTCTGCATCCGGAAAATGATGGTGATTATTCATACCGGTTGCTTTCTGCCGGGTGATAATTTATTCATCCCGTCTCGAGACGACGAAACCGTTTACCCATTTTTACGCTTACCCGTTGCACAATGTAGTGATGGAAAGTTTGCGCACACCACCCCAACCACCCAACTGCAGCTACAAACGTACCCGATGTTCCATAGTTGTTGCAGTGATTCACATCATTCCGACAGTGCAAATCATCATCCGGGATGTTTTCTTTTAAGTGCAGTGTACCAAACGCGGATGAAAATCTTGCACCGTGAATCGGGTTGTGGGTGGTGGAGAAGGGGACGGGGGATGGAGGCAGGGACGGTAAAAGGAGGAGCCGTTTTTGCACACTCATTCGCTGCTTTAGAGTGCGCACCAAATCATACACCGCACTGAGCAATGTTTCATTCAATCGTGCGGATTGATTTTTCCCGATCATGAACGAAAACATCGGAAGCTCGCCGGGTTTGCTAGCAACTCGAGAGGTTTCCCAACATTCGTTATCGCTGCTGTGCCTGGGAAATATCTTCAGTGGGTTTGCGGTCGTTCCGAGGATGGTGCGTGTGGTTTTTTTTGTAGTTGTTGCTGCTGCCTTGGGGAAATATCCTTTGCAATTTGCCACGGGAACAAACACTTTCGCATTCGAGTGTGGTAGGAATGATGTTACTGGGGGGTGGTGCTTTTCGTACCGAGTGTGCGTTTGTGTATCATCATCGAATGAAGAACAGATTAAACGAAACAGTTGCGCACGTTGCTGTTGGGAACATTTCCTGGTTCATGAGAGTTTTGAATAACTGAAAAAAAACACGTTTTTAACAAGCCGGTTGTTGTGCTAGAGCCAAGAGTGACAAACTTAGACAAGATGCACACTATGCACATAAATTTATTTCCCAACCAATTTTCAGACCCGAGTTTGATGTAATTTAAATTTAAATTCTTTGCTTCCCCGAAACCGTTTCTTATTGGTTCTCCGATAATTCCCACAGCCTTTTGTAATTTTCGAGAAAATTTTGTACCATTCTACGGGGGTACGAGCGCTCAGCATTGATTGCGTATTATTGCATTGCATCCGTTGGCTGCAACATACAGACAGTCTTGCGGCACCGATAAGGAACGGGCCCGTAGACGGATATCTTGTGGCAGTGATGAATAACAGCTTCGTTGTGGCCAACCACAGCCATCCCGCACGAACTGGTAGCTTGATACCTTACTGACTGCAGCACATTTGCAGCCTGGTTAATGCAAGTGTGGGCCAAAACACATGTTTTTCGTCCTCTTCCATCAGAGAGCATCACAAATTCCCGTCGTCGTTTGCTCGTTTTGCTGAGGGGGAGAGTTTTTAGTTCTGCATGTTGATGCCTTCGGTACAGTGAGTGGCTCGGTGACGATATGTGCCTTGATCGGTGCCTGCCGGTTGCTTCGATGGAACAAAAATCTGTACCCGTGCCCGGCCGTGGAATGACACCGAGTGTCGATGTATATCCTCGGGAGGCACACCAGCATTGGTGGCTGACATTGGCTCATTGATGTGGTATCAGAAGTTTACCTACGATGAGAATCTTCCGGTCGTACATGTGTTCTGCATCACAGCGTTGCCACGCAGTACGGCAAGCATGCAAAATTCGTCCTTCCCGCCCGACACGTTGTTGGTGTCCAAACCAAAAAAAAAAAAAAAAAATTATCTCCTCGTGTGCGTTTGAGTCTTTTTTTTTATACGCCAATATTTTGTTTTTGAATTCTCCCAGTATCAATTGCATCCATATGGAACATTCTTTAAGCTGAGCAGTGCTGTTCGTTTGATGTGTGTGTCCAATAACATTTGAAGTTGAAATTCCTTATCGAAGCGTGTGTAGGATATTGCAGCATACGAGCAGGGATGAATGTTGCAGGCGTGTCATCGTTGTCATAGCAACGTGCTACTTTGTTGCTGCTTCACGAAAGCAATAAGCTTAAAGCAAACAAAGCCTAAACGTTACCGGCAGCACTGTGCGTACTTGGCGCTAGAGTATGATGTGTACATTCTGCGGTTTACCTTAGTTTTCGGTGTTTTCACAACTGCTTAGAGATCGCTAATATGTGCTGTTTCATTCTTGTGGCTGTATCCGGTGGCGGGTTTGACGCAGGCACTAGTTTTGGTGCGTACATTGTTGGATTGTTTAAGGAATAATGGTGCTTTGGATAATGATGATAAAAGAGTGAAAAGTGAGCCTGATTCAATGTAGGTTTCATTTATTGTTTTAAGTATTTCAAGACACACAAAAAAAGGATATTGAATATAATTATTCAAGCAGAATTGTTTGAATTCTCGTATATCGACAAGCTATCCCTTAGCAAGGTTAGATTGCAATAAGAAAATTATGCTTCTCCAGAAAAGGACCTTGCACTCCCCGAAAATTACCTAGAGGCACGGTCCCGTAGAACTAAACACGCTGGGTTTAATATTTATGGCACATATTCGACCGTATCGATTCCTCGCATTGGTGTAACTGGGTTCGGCCGAACATACAACCTGACCGGAATGATCGACTTTAGCGGCCATTGTTGGTGGAAAGGTCAGCCGTAAGCTAGAAATGTGGTATCGGTCGGTACAAAACAAATGGTCGTAATTCTTCTGCGGTTGCTGCTGGCAATGTTGAAGGCATCTCCTTGCCGTAGCAACCCTCAACATACCGGCCGGACCCTTCCGATAGGTCCGTGAGTGAGAAAGGGAGAAAAAAAACAATACGGAAAAGGCTTTTCTCGTGGAATCGTTCCAGCGTCAGCAGGTTGGGTTGATCGATCCTTGGCCGGTTACGGTGGACAGGGATGCGGGCACATTTATCAAAACAAACAAACACATTCACCGACGCACCACGCATACGAAACGCACACGGAAACAGCACGGTACGGCACTAGGGAAGTGGGAATCCGAATTCCTAATGCGTCCCCGTACGTGTCGTGTGCTTGCATGATGAGGGGAACGATGGTTAACGCACTGCGCCGCTCCTGCATGACTTTTCGGATCAAAACAAGCATTTTAAGGGAATTGATTGTTGAAGCATAATGAAGAAGGAACAGCAATGTACTCGAAACGAATGGCCGTGTCGGTGATGCAAGCTGGTGGTGGTAGCTGGAATGCTTGAAGGATTCTTCTATAGGTTCGTGCAGGATGCTGATCGAGTCGTATTGGTGCGTTGACACTGATAGATTGTTATGAAGATGTTGGGAATGTTGGGAACCGGGCTCAGCGTTATTATAGAGCGAACGCGTTTGGCATGCGGGAAGGTTAGCTGTACCGTACTATAGAACGTTCTTGTATAAATGTTGTAAATTATCTGGAACCTTATGTACGGCGAGCTGAGTTGAGTCACTGAGTTTAATCGGCTTTTGGAGGGGATTGTCACACCCAATTTTCATCGACAATTTTTACGCATCAACAAATCTTATGCACACAGAAACACATAAGCTGAAGGCAGATTTTTAATTGAACCTAACTTCCCGACCTGCCACACAATCTGACAGATTAGGTAGAAAAGAAGCTATACCCTGCACGAGTGCCGGTTTCGAAAGATGCGTTTTTCCAAAAATCAATTATCCACTTAATCTCCTTTTGCTTTGCTCCCTTTTTTGTACCGGGCAGGACACTGGTGGTACCATTATCGTATCATAAACCTTTCTAATGTGCTCATCGTATTTCTTGGTGGCACGGGTTTTGCCGGTGCTAATAGCCCAACACTTAGTTCTTTTGTCAGCGTGTAACGGAAATCGGGCTGAGGCCATTTAGTGGTGAGGCAAGGGGCAAGGTATGCAACGGCCACGCGCCCCTGTTTGTTCGTAATCGAAACCGAAACCCCCGTCGAATGCACGCTCACCACACTCGGCCTCGGAGCGACAATAGCTACAATGAGCAGAATGTGGCCAAACAATGGTCAGCCCATAAGCGATTGGGGTGTCCCGTCGAGTCGATGGTGGCCGGTATGAATAATCATGATGTCATGGTCGTTTAGGGGTGTGATTAATAATCATGATTCATGGGGAAGTTTATCGAATAGTT
>KI424777.1:7336-17343 GCA_000473375.1 Anopheles culicifacies | reverse complement strand
GGAATGTTACGAAAACAAAGAATGCCCACACCGACGCGATCCGTATGCGGTTGATGAAATCGTGGCAAAACTGACAGCATGCGTTTCAACGTTATTTCCCCCGAGCATAATCATCCCTCTCCTTGGAATATTTTCCTGCTTCACTACTGGGTGGGTAAAGTTTTATGCTCAACGGAAAACTTTTGCTATTCCCTTCACACTACATCTGCTGCGTGAGTTAGCAGTGTAGACCCCTTTTTCTTTTATTTTTCTTTTGTTTGCGGGACATTCTGAACCGAGCAGTAGTAAGTGTGGCCATTGCGACAAATGGGCGAAAAGAACGAATTGAGACAACGGCAAAAACAAAAGCAACTAATAAAAGGGAAGCTGAAAACAAGAGCACAAACAAAAAATTGCTACACATGCGGTGCAAATTGTGGTGATGCCCTCCGTACGATGATCATGTTTCCACGGGTGTTTGAACAATGTCTGTATGATAATTTATGCAAATCCGTCCATTCCGCGATAATCACTATGGATGCGCTGGTTCCACCGTTGAGCGACGCTCCAAAACGAATGAACGTTTATGTAAAGCAGCCGTTTGACGCGTCGAAGCGTGCCGAGAATGTAGATTTCCATTCCGAGACATTCAACCTTCCATGGCCAGCGTGAAACCCAAAGGGATAGATGTCCCCATGCTAAACCAACCACCAGCAAACCACTCTCGGCGTAATGAGTTAAAGGACGAAAGCTTTGTTTTTCACTCCATAACGCTAGGTGTGTGTGTTTGTGGGTGTTTGTGTTGGTCCAAAGTGGTCAGATATTAATTGGACCGCGTGCGCGAACCGAACTAGCGATGAAAGCTTCGAGATAGCGAGTACAAACTCAAACGACTCGAGTTACAGCCATACTGTTTAAACTGAATCGATTTGAATGAGATTTCCTTTCGTCTCTTTTTCACATTCGCATGTGAATTCGCATGTGGCATCCGTGGCTGGGGTAGAGAAAAATGGCACATTCAGTTAATACCACCAGCACGGGTAACATAACTGTGAATGAAGACTCCCCGCGGACGAACGTATCCGAGGCACGGCGTGGAGTCATGCGAGATGCCGAGATCCGAGTGCGTAAGCGTTTCATTTTACACACCCATCGCCCGGTAATCTCCCCAAGGCCACTTCGGACCCGGGTTTGTACCTCTAGACACGAGAGATGTGCAGCCTCGTCGATCGAGCCTTACAATCCGCACACTAACGCTTCCTCAAGAACGATTAGCAGGGCAAAAGCAAGGGTGAAAAGAGCCGTGATTAATGCTCATACTCTCGGAACCAACGGGCATTGATACTTGAGTGGCTAGAACCCGGTGGACCGGTTGCCGTTTTTTTATGATGTTTATGGACAGAAAAAGACGTAACGGGACGACGGTCTCCCAGTGGTCCGTTCTTTAATTTAATTATAGTTCTTGCACTACTCGGAAATCCGAACCTGCCATCGGAAGGGGTTCGCTTCCAAAGGGCATGTTTTGTTTTGCTTCCTTTAGGTCATACATAGGTTGTGCTTTTCTTGTACGAGCTTTCAAGTGTCCACTCGAGCGGGATGCGCTTGTGAACATTATGAATAGATAATTTTATTAACCTCTTCCTGTCCTTTTGATGGGACAGGAACGCAATGAACCAGCTTCTAATGTAGACACGCTTTTCTCTCGTTTCTTTTCTTCTGCAGGTGACGTTCTGTCCGGTGTTTGCTTCGTCGGTCAGCTGGACACACACTCGTTGGCCATGTTTCTGCTGATACCGCTCGTCATCTATCTCTCGATCGGTGGAATCTTCCTGCTGGCCGGGTTCGTGTCGCTGTTTCGCATCCGCACCGTCATGAAGCACGACGGCACCAGAACGGACAAGCTGGAACGATTAATGCTGCGGATCGGGTTCTTCAGCGGACTGTTCATTTTACCATCGCTCGGGTATCTGGCTTGCCTGTTTTACGAATACTATCACTTCGACGATTGGATGATCCAGTGGAACAGACAGATGTGCAAGATCTTCTCGATCCCGTGTCCAGCCGCCCGGCACGGTCCACCCGACCCGAAGCCCATCTTCCATATCTACATGGTGAAGTACGTCTGCTCGATGTTGGTCGGCGTAACGTCGAGCGTGTGGCTGTGGTCCGGCAAGACGGTCGTCAGCTGGCGGCAGTTCGCCGAACGGCTCCAGGGAAAGGACACGCGGAGTCGCGGTGCGTACGTCTAGTAGAGGGTAACGCGGGTGCGCATCGTTGCCCATCATCCGGCGGTGCGCATTACCGCGCGAGTCATTAGGTTTTAGGAAGAGGCATCACCTTCATCACCATCATCGCAATGCTCATACTGCACGATCGACACTCGGCAGGACAACGGTAACGGGCACGTTCCTGCTGATGCTGATCACACAACGACCTGCACCTTCCACCATCCCACTCATCGACGTACATCATTCGACTCAACCGAACGCCTCAAAAGCTGACATTAAAACCCCGCAACACTGGAGAGTAGCTAAGGAAAGCGGCTACTATACAGATCCCCTTAGAACACATTTCAGAGACATATAGAGATACAGAGCGAGGGAGACAACTCGCATAGATAAGATATGTTTCGTTCGAGGTTAATTTTGCGAACTGACCAAATATCTATGTAGAAGCGCATCTTTAACAGATTGCATTTAGAATTACTCATTTCCGATGCTTAATGCCTAGCACTGCAGGCATATATTGTACAGGTAGTAAGGTGGCTTCTGTCTAATCTCCATAGCGTTTGCCTAATATTTTGTGTATCGCTAGCTACTCCCCATCTTTCGCATGTAACAGGTTAGCTTACACGGAATCCTTGCGCAAAGAAAAAGCGAACTATCGTCAGCTGGAACTAGCTGCATTATAAAGAAATCAATGCTAAAGAACCTGTAAGAACAGCAGGGCCAAAAGTAAAAGTATATACATGCGTAATGTGATGCATTTCGAGAGCAACCGTAGAAGACGAGTTCGGGTCCACTCTCTAGTAGATAATTCTTCAAGGTACACCACACGTCCTACAGTTGGACGCTACAATAGTAACAAGGAGAGTCATGTACGAATGTTTCGTATCGCTACAAAACCCTATGTGTGTAAGAATTAGAAATTCTAGCTGTACCATACCTACCTTCTGCTACACTAGCACTAGCGTATCGTAAGTAGATTGTAATATTCGAGTCGATCCCTCCCTCACCACTTGGATCTGTATCGTTAAAGAAGGACATTTACTGTACATATAGAATGTTATAAGACTAACTACCGCTAATTAGTACGGGGATAAAACACAAACCAAACCCCCAAACGAAAGGAATTCGAATTTGCTAGATGAAATGGTGCACCCGATGGTACTGTTGAATAGTTAGGATTGTTACGTTCCATAAGCGAGCATGCGAGCATTGCATTATAATTTAGGTTCTATTGTAAACCGTGGATTTGCTATTGAAGTCATTGCTCTATTCGCTAGCATGCTTCCACCACGTCAGTGTTTTTCCATTTTCCATCCTGCAGAAGGATCTGTTTTGCCGGATTAGATTCGAACTCGAACGTTAAGAGCCTGGATGTTGGTGTTACCACCAGAAGCGCTTTTATCTACGCATTGAATGATGAAATGTGACCCAAATCCGCTTGGTCTATTATCTCTCTGGCACGACATTTAAAGCAGACAACCATGTTCGAAAGGATGCTAACTAGCTTCAATCCACTAATTAAGGACAATTCTGGACTTGTACAATCTTGGCACGGGAATTGCGAGATTGGATGCACACGCGGGCCAACCAGGGCACATTCGGTACCATTATTACGTCCAAAACCTTTGCCGTTTCAAGTATGTCATTACTTTGCCCTCCAAAGGGTAGCAGGAAGAACCCGTCGGTACGCTAAATTGTTCACTTGGAACGTTCCACGGAATCGCGCCGGGGTTGTGTTGGTACGACAGCCGCACCGAAATCCAATCGTCGTCATACATGAATATTAATGACAGTGTAAGCCATTATCGGTGCGACGGTTTTGGTGATGGTCCAGCTTCCACTTTCATGATGGTAACTGGCTACCATGGGCTTTGTACCGTGAGAGATTTGCCGTGAGGTACGATTCTAAGCAGGTCAAGGATGTTGAGTTATATCGGCACGCCGCTTTCACTGGATCAGTCACGTGCTTCTTCCTTTTCATGCTTGTTGCGTACGTGTGTGCGCGCTGGCGTCTCATTATGCTGGCTAGTAGTGATTTGAGATTCCGATAGTGTCACAACGTCCTACACCGCAAGACTCCGAAATAGGGTTACCTAACGGGATTCGCTCGAGAAGAATCCTTTTGGAGCTACAGAACAAGAACTGTAATTGGAAGCGTAGCTTACCCCGGGTCCCATTGAAAGGAGCCATTAATTATCCGAAGCAGCTTATGCCGTACAGCCACGCGCACCAAGGACCAAGGTCGCCAAGCGTTCGGGATTCTCTGGAAGTAAATTTTCGGTCCCGCACTCACGTTTGCTATTGCGGTTTTAGTGATTGTACAGTGGCGTGTCCCTGTTCCACGTGTCCGGAAACTTAATTAATCACCCAAACATCAGCGCTTATAGAGCTTTTGACACAACAGTCAGCGACATTAAAAAAAAAACAAAGCCATCAAGCAACAAAGAACATCCTTACTGGAGCAACAAGCGTTCCCCCGTTGGGGGCTTTGTCTCATGAACTTTGACCACGCCGTCCACCCCAGTTCACCCATCCCATCCGCCAAGAAGTCATACAATAATTTTTCAATTAACGATTAACCTTCCGGGAAACGGGATGATGGAACGGCATACGAGGCGCGTGTACGTATACTTAACCGAAAATGTCCTTTTTTCCGGGGCTATTTTCGGGAACCACAACAAGCGAACCAATTGGCCGTGTATTCGTGCTTCTTCCACCTTCCAGAACCGAGGATAAGTGCCTCAAAAGTGACGTGATAAATTAATGCCCAACATTACAAACGTGTACACAGCGACAGGTCGGGCAGTGCGCGGGACACGGCAACAGGATGACGACTGCCCGGGATATACGCCAGGGCTCGGTTGTTTAATTTTGCATCGTCCTTAGAAATGGCACATGAAATGGATAATGAAACGAGCCATGAAAATTAAAATGCAAAGTACACAGAGAAGACAGCAACTAATCCCGCCTCTGACCCGGACTTGTCATCTTGCATCCCCTACATACCCGGGAGTCTAAAGGAAACACTCCGTAAACGACATCGTTCGTTGCCGTTTTTTTTCTTTTTTTGGTTTTGTTTGTATGTGCTGGTGTATTTTGTTTTCATGAATACTATCTTCGTTCCTGTTGCTTTGAGTTCTGAGTTTTCTCGTTTTTTTTTCTGTTCTTGTTTAACCATTCTCATCGAGAGCGTGCGCTCTGTTGCCCTTCAGCATCGTATCGGTTGACGGCAAATAAAATTGTGTTTATGTTTTTAATTTAATTTTACGATTATTGCTGCCTTGTTTTGCCGGCGGTACCGACGACTTCACTTGCGCTCGCTCGGACGCTTTATGAGATTCAGATTTGCGCGCTGTTTCACGGCACAGTCAGCGAGTTTCGCCCAGCCGGATGACACCGCAGTTGGGAGTTGGAATTCCGATGCAAAAATGTTGCTTTATTACATAGCAATATGCAGTTCCTCTTGCTCCGGCTCTCATTTCGGGAAGCAACATGTACAAGGAGGTCGTTTTTTTTTGGTTTCGTGCGTAATAAAATAAATATTTTCTGCATCCTTTGACGCTGATGAAGCTATTCATGCAATTGTGCTTGTGTGTTTAGCCTGAAGCTCGAGCTTGAAGATTCTGCTCGTTATTTTGTATAGCTTAATTTCTATTTTAGGCTATAAATTGATTTGTTTTAATTGACCTTTTCATAGGAGCTTCCAGTAGTTGTGCTATGTTTGATATTATTAACTCATGACTTCGGGCAATAATAATAATTTTACATTTCTTCTAATGTTTGTTTTGACGAATGTGACTATTAATTGGTCAATAAGTCCATTTGAACTTGAAAACTTTTCTATTTCTTTATTGGAAATGGTTGAAAATCTGTCCTTGGTGCTACAACAACGTCCTTGTAATTTAATAAAATTTCCTTAATAAATAAAATTTCCCTATCCACGCTATACTCAGTAGTGGAAATTTTCTATAACCAAGCTTGTGGCTTTTTCCTGGCCCTTGGTTAAACCTGTTACCGTGTAATTCTGCCTAGTGGTTGTTTTCGACTAGCAGAAAGCAGCAGTGTTGAACTTAATTAAATTTTAAACATTCTCCATCCCGGTTTTTAAAATTTGGAATAGTTTTGTTTACATCCCAGATGCTGTTGTGCTTCTTTTTCCTTCTTCTAATTTTTACGAACAAAACATGAGGTAACGAAACAGCTTTTTTCCCCCATTTTGGATTAACACGATTGCCGATGGTGAGTGAACAGTTTCAAAACAAAGCACTAGCAAACCCGAACGGCTACGAAAATAGTGCTGGGTAAACCTTCGTTAAGGATGTTTGCGGTGTCGTTTTCTCGTTTCCTAAACAAAAGGCTATCTGCTGTCGGTTCCTTTTGGCTGGAGCGAAGCTCCCGAGAGATTTCTTTCCACTTTTTATTTTTGCAAACTTTTGGACAAAGATGTGAAGGTTTTTTTTTCATTTTGCTCAACTTGTCTCATCTTTTCCTGAAACCGAATGGCACAGTGACGATGGTTTTCCTTTCGCGAACTCAATCAACTCTCAAGAGGTTTGCCTGTTTGGGGAACGTCGATTGGATCGTTCTGTCATTGGCAGGCAAACCCTCCGCGCCATCCTTTTCATCGTGTCCATCTCCACCCCGCACTTGAAACGAACTCAAAAAGGTAAACAGATGCACGGATTTGCTGCTTAGAGTTCGTTTACTTTTTGCTTCTCGTGTGAAGAAGGAAGATTCGGTTCGATGAGACTGAATGCAGCTTCTGTTTGTCAGTCGATAGTAGTTCCGTCTATTCCGTCTATGTGGCGGACACATCTGAAAGGACAACAGGAAAACCCTCTTTCAACCGGGCAGCCTTTGATAACCTGCTTGAAGATGAAATTGATTTCGTGAAGTGTGAAACACGCACGATGTTAACGTCAACATAAGCTCGGATTTCATATTTACATACCACAAACGTACGATTAATTCCAAAGCGACGAACCCCCTTTTCCGGCTCAATATTCTTGAAAATGGTTTCGATTAATTTTCCCCACAATAGTATCGTGAGAGCGAGAGAGAGAGAGAGAGAGAGAAAGAGAGAACAACCATTCACGAGAATGGAACATTTCCTGTCCTCCGCCCTTCCTAGTTGATGGGTTCCAATCAAAAACCCTATCCACCCCATTTTCTCTGGGCGCTTGGAATGGGAAGTGATCGCGATAATGGGTGATTTCTCTCCTGGGATCAATAAATAAATTTTTATCTTTGGCACCGCGGCAAAACAAAAAACATTGTCCGTGGTCCCAGACTTGTGCATGGAGGACGACTTGGTGGCCCTTTCTTGCAAGTTGTGCCGTTCGAAAGAAGGAATGGAGTTTTTTTCTTCATCCAAGGAGTTTCGTCCTGTAATGCGGTTGGTGATGGTGTCACGTAAATTGCACAAGTTTCTTCTCTCTCTCCCTCGACCAACACCAAACAGAGGTCAGATTGATGCTGTCGAACCAGTTTTTGTGTGTGCGAGTGCGAGAGTTTTGCCTTAAGTTCAATTTACTTTTTTATTATTAATCGGTCGACCGACTGTGCTGCAAAAAGGACAGGGAAAACAGGGAAGATAAATGTCAGCATGGTGGTTAAAACGAATCGACTACGTCCGAATACCAAATCGAACCGGAAACACTTTCGCAGGATGGATGCCAACCACAAAGGAAAATGAAAATAACACCGCGAGACTGTGGAATGGACTTGTTTTGATAACAGTTTTATATTTTACAATCCCGCCAACAATTGCTGCTGTCGTTTTCGTTCCTAGCTCGTAGCGTAAAGATTTCATACTTTTCAGCAAGTTTTATTCCTTCGAACAATTTGTCAATTCCGGCGACCAACAGAGCCGACAAAGTTGAAACGTGTCGTTAGAGAGAAAAATCAAAATATTGTTACAAGAAAACGCAGAACGCTAAAGCTCGCTACTTTTTTGTGCATTCATGTCGCTTCAGCAAATGCCAAATATTGGATCAACCGTAAGCGAATTGATCCGTAGTTGTGTAGGACGGTCCCCGGCAGGCAGAAGGATATGGTTTACCTTTTAGCATTTAAGTTACATGCTCTTGCAGCCGAAGAGCACAGCAAGGTGGTTAGGAAAAGGAAAATTAATTGTTAAACAATGTGTCATAAAATGTAAATGCATGGACATGATGGACTGCGAACCCTGCTCCACAGCGGATGCCCTCATACCAGTAGCATTTGCCTTTCATGTAGTCATTAATTTAGATTTCGTTAGCAAAACCCAACCCCTCCAGATTCCGATGGGAAAGGAAAGGCAACGGGGACAGACAGGAAGATAGGAAAAAGGAGCCGTACATGCCGTCGGTGTAGCTTTCAGTGAGGAATTGTTCAACGCTTCTGGTGGTTGTTTTGCTCCCAAGCTTGAATATCCCCAAGTTGTGCTTAGTACGGAAATTCAAAACAACACCGATGGCTTCGGCTTTTTGGCGTACTTCTTCTGGCAGATTTGAGGAAAACAAAATACCGTGTCTCGCAGTACGCTTCTCCGGTGTCCGGTACGTGTTTCTATAAATGTACAAAAAAAAACATTAACGTAATGCGAACATTAAATACAATATTTAGCATGAAAGTTTGTGACGCAAAAGGGATGAAAACAAATAAAGAAAAACGTAACATAAAATGCCCCGCGAAGCAGCAACAGGTAACTCACACCGGCACACGTATCCCCTTTAAAGGGCATGTGTGAGTGTGTTTATGAAATAAGTGCGACGGAAGCAACAGTGCTGATAAAAATGGAACGATTTGTTGGAAGAGGAAGCATTATAAATATATTATTATACACAGAAACAACAGAAAGGAGAAGAAACCGCTCGAGGAGGTGACTAAGATAATGATAAAGTGTACATCGGATAAAAGTATCGCAGCATCAAAAATATGAACTATTAGAAGAATCTTTATACCGTCCTGTTTGGAGTGTGCTTGTTTATGCTACCATGAAAGAAATGAAACATTTTCCCCTCTCTTCACACATTCTACCCCCACCGTCTTGTCCACCAGAGGCAAGAAACACACATTCCGTCGAAGCGTAGGCATGCCACTATGGAAAGAAAACGCGATTTCCCTTTTCCCGCCGTGTCGTCATGCTCTGGCATTGGATGGATGACGACGCTGAGAGGGGATGGAAGGAATTGACTCGGTGGCGAGATAAAATTCTTTCCTTCCTGCGGATCCGCATGCCAATGTTGATCGAAAAATAATGTCCTCCCTCGGTTGTTGTTCTCTCTCGGTGTTTCTCCGCATGTTTATCTTTAAATTGCATAGTTTCACTGTGTTTGTCTTGCGTCGTGAACAGACTGCTTAAAGTTTGTTTTAAATTTTTCAGAGTTTAACGGTTTAAGATGCAAGTTCCAAAAGTTCTTCTTCTTCATTTTCTTCATATTCTCCTTTATCCTCTTCATGTTCTTTTTCTTCTAAAAATTTTTCGCAAAATTTGCCACAAAATTTTGGAAAAAGTAACAGGCATGCAGGGTTTTGTGGAGGCACTTTCTTGATATGTTTTGACAATGTTTTTCCCCAAAATTTGCCACAAATTTTTGGAAAAAGTAACAGGAGTGCAGGGTCTTGTGGAAGTACTTTCTTGAAAAGTTTTGACAATTTTTTCCTCAACATTTTCCACAAAATTTCGGGAAAAAGTTACAGGAGTGCAGGGTTTTGTGGAGGTACTTTCTTGAAATGTTTTGACAATTTTTCCCCAAAATTTGCCACAAAATTTCGGGAAAAAGTAACAGGAGTGCAGGGTTTTGTGGAGGTACTTTC
>KI424776.1:0-10547 GCA_000473375.1 Anopheles culicifacies | reverse complement strand
ACCATCGATTGCAAGAATGTCTTACTTTGATCGATGGCACCGGTTAATCCCTCCCGTACGCCCGCAACGGGGTTTTGTATGCAAGCGCACCCAGCTCGATGTGTCCACAGCCAAGCTCTCTGTACTACGGATGTTTGAAATAGAATTATTTTTACTTTCTCCTGCCTTTTTTTCTTCGTTGAAGGTTTTTCACTTCCATTACGACAAAAACTACTGCTAGAGACAGCAGGGTCGAAGGTGTTACGCGCGAGTGTGTGTTTTTTTTCCTTTCTTTCTGGTAGCATTTTCAAGGAGGATTTATTCATGGATAGCACACGCTTAATGCTCTCTAGTTTTTCCATTTAAATGTGTTTTTTTCCGTCCCCCTCCTCATCGCATTCACCACTCGGAAATGTATATCCGATGCACTCGGCGTCAAACAATTCAGCCAGACTGGGTGGAATCAAAACTGATGTAATCGAGGATCGCGACGCTAACGAAAGGCAAGAGCCGGCTCGGGCGCGCTCTCGTGTGTGCGTGTTTGTGTGCTTGAGAGTGTGTTTTGCTACTTAAGAAAACATAAACATTCGACGATGGAACATGGCAAACGGAGTGTTTGTTCGGAATGATCGTTCAAGGTGGGTAGGAGTGTATGAGAACAAGCCGAAATAGGATGGCTAACGGTGCTAGAGCATTATAGCAGATTACTTCTTTTCCACTTTACACTGCTTTACGCGCTTGCCTGATCGAAACCCCACCTCCCCCCCAAAAAAACAAAAAACGAAGCAATAATGCGCGCTGGGCCTTATGCACACGGAGTACAATTAATTATTTTTAATATCCACGTTGCGTTAATTTTAGATTTTTCATGTGACAGAAATTTGTTCCCACTTGCGCGCTCCTACCGTGTGTGGCGCGTGCGTTTTCGCTTTTGCAGCCAGTACCGAGAGGATGGCCAGTACGCCACGGCTCCGGGTTGTACCTCAGCTGAGTGAGGCGTTGATGATATTTTGAATTTCCCTTCCTCCGGTGGTGTGGTTTGTGTTTAAACATTTCGCCCAGCGCAACGAAGGATGGTCGCGCGACGGGCGAGACACCAAGTGACGCCAATAAATGGTGGAAAGAATGAAATTTTAAGAGGTTTTCGCCTGTTTGCCTAGCATATATGCAACATCCTCCCGTTTTATGAAGGTTCGCTTGAGCACGGTTTAATGATGGAAGCGCCTTTTCCCCGCCCCGTGTACAAGCGTGCTTAGTGTGCTGAGTGAAATGGCCAAAAGTGTAATAAATTTTATTAATTACTCCCACGCGAATAAGTAAATCCAGTGCGTCAATGGTTCAGTTTCAGTTCTGCACCACCGTGATGAGCATTGGACAAGTGTTTGGCGCCTGTTGCGAGCATCGTGAGCTAGAATGAAGTGTTTTAATGTGTCTCTGAATCATACCTAATTTTGCACAAATTTAACCATTACGACGTTCACACTCAGCGCTGCCGTTGAAAAGCATAAATGACTTTATTTCAGCCGCTTCGTGATGCACTTGCAGCATTCTTTCTGCTCTGCTCTTCTCATCTCATTTCTTCTTCCCCTTGATGCAACGAGAGACGCAAGACGAGATGCATCTGTTCTGCCGCGCATCGCACGTACACGTGCTGCCCTTCATCGCACGGGATGGAAGAAAGAATGAGAAAATTCGATTACAGTGAAGCAAACGGATCGAAACCAGGTTCCAGGGTTGGAATTTCCCAAAATTCTCGTACGAGAAGATCATCGCGGGAAATACCGTAACCGGAAATAATTATGTGTTGCGGCAGCATGTTCCAGCGTGCATCGTACGGTTTTGGGTAGCTGCTGCATTTTGTGATTCACGATGCAGCAATGTGTTTGTTTGCCTTGGTGAAAGCGAAATTGGTCAACGTTGCAATTTCATTCATGTTCTTTCAGCTGATGATTCATGATGATGCTGGATAACGAGGTTACTCTTTTCCGAAGAAAACGATTGAATAATCATTCAACAATGAATGAATCAGACCAAGGAAGAATTGAAATAATATTACACACTTTTAAATAAAAAATCATAAAAAGAAAACTAAAATAAATTAATGTCACAATCAAAAGAGGATTTTCTATGTTTCATAACAAGAAAAGGACACAATTTATGTGGTTTTGGGAATAATTTAACACACCAACAACCGGAAGATTTTCAAACGGCTCTGACGTTTCGGTGGAGAAATGTAATAAATAATTTTAATGAACGTGCTTACGTAAACCACCTCCCCAAAACGCCATCACCCAGCACAGACACTGCACGGGGAGCAAAAGCAGGGTGGATTTTAAATCTTCATTCGTCGTGCTTTGACATCGACCTGGCTGCATGTCGATATTCCAGTGCCCGAATATGCCGTTGGGGAATATCTAGCCGAAGCATGTTGTTTTCTCTTTATGCTGGTAGAAACTCATAAGATGTGGATTAACTCTTTTTCCGGGGTGTGTGTACGCCAAGTTTAGAATATTTACCTTGTCACCCGGCGTACATAATTATAGCGCCTGGGGTTCGTTTTCGGTGCGGATTAGGAATTATGGCGTTCGAAGTAAAATATGGTGGAGGATAGGCATGAGTAAAGTACCAAATTTTGCTTTCAAAGAGTTTTGTCTTATTTGTTTCAAAATTGCTGGTGTATATACATACTTTCATCGCAAAATAACTGTTTTAGGACTGTTACAGAACTTTATGGACACTTAAATATAAACATGTTTATTTGGACATAAAATAATCTTATCAAAAACCGTTTTAAATGATTATGCCTGTTATTTTAATAAATAATGGGTTTTATAGCATTTTTTTAAATGTACTTCTTCTTCTTCTGTGTCTCTACAACCTCGACAGGTCTTTGCCTGCCATTTCTGGCTTTCGTGACTTGAATAAATTCGTCACAGGAATGTCAGTCCTTCGTACGGGAATGTACACTTATTTTTAATTGAAAGTCCTAAAGCATTTTTATCACATTTTTTCCATGATATTTATCATGTTTATAATTGTTAGACAAACAGCGCAATTATCAGAGTGCCTTATTAACCGTGTAGCTCAGAAATGACAGTTTCCTTGGCGATTTCACCAACTGCGCTTATACACAACGCTTCAATTCATGCTAAAATAAATGTTTTATTTTCCAACAATAAATGAGAAAGGAAAATAACACACAGAGTCTTGTAAAAATCCATGCCAACATATATTAAACAATAAAATTAAACGGAAAATTCTCGGAACGCAATGGAACGGACAAGCATTCATTAAATTATTATAAATTGTTGGTAGTTAATGTTAACGGAAAACAGAAACATAACTCACTTAGCAAAATGAGGATAAAAATAGGACATGAACAGTTAAAATCAGCCAAATGAAAATTACTTCTGGAATTATTAAGAGAACTCCAAACTTTGGGTAAATAATTGGCATTCTTTGACCCTATAGCTATGCATTTGATAATTTAACAAAATTTGTACCTATTTCATGATTTTGTATTTTAATTTTTTTTTATTCATGAGGAACGGCCAGGCCATATTGCTTGATTTCAGATTTTTAGTTATCTCTGAAAAATTATAAATATCCGTATAATTGTGGTGCAAGCTGTCACCTTTAATATATCTATATTTCATCGTCATATTAATTACAAATAATTAGATTTCAGTTAAGGCTTAGCTGATTTAGTACAGTTAGCTGAAAGGTGAGATTAATAATTATAATTTTTTATTTTCTCCTCAGAAAAAGCCTTCGGGATGTTCAATTCCTGAACATTCTTCCTACTGCATTTTTTGTTTAATTAGAGAGCTCGAACCATATTAAATTTAAATTTCCATAAACACAGTTTTAGTTCCAGCTTTGATATGTCAATATCGAGCACATCGGAAAAAAATTCCCATTATGACATTGCTTATTTCATGGAAATGAACCATTCCTACACAGCCGACTCAAACCGTCAACCCAACATAAAACCGCGCTCCCGGAGCACGGTCCGTCCCCGAATAATGGTTGTTGGCCAACATTGCAACAGCAGTAACGTGTCGGATCGCGCTAGACGCGCCGGGCCAAAAATAAAAACAAGACCCCACCCGAATTGATGGGGCGCGTCCGGAAAATTGTCACTTGCGATTGCCATCCAACTAGGCATGCCGCACAGCGGTTCCCAGCATATCCAGCGCGTATGGTCGCATCACGAACTTTTATTGGCGCCCGGTATGGAGCGAACTACTACCCCACTGGTTTGGGGACGAACGACAACGCACCAACACCGTAAACTCAGCAAACAAAAGTTTGTGTTCGTCCAAAAATAAAATGCAATAAAAGTGTATTTCCCCTAACCTCCTGTTTCCCCGAGGAAGAGCGATCCGTTCGCAGATCGTGTATGATCACATGCACCGGTTGAGTTTTTCAATTTCCTTTCCGAAACACGTGGGACGGATTGAAGATGTGTAGCTGTGGAGAAATTGTCCTCAAAATCAAGAACTCATACTAGTTGGTTTGGTTTGGTGTATTAACAAAGCCGCTCCATTTCAAATGTGCTAACTCAATTCCCAGAAGTACCTTCGCTGCAATGAATTTCATTTAATTATAATCTACCCCATAATGCCCGTAGGAAGTTAAAGGATGAATACAACAAATAAAGTAAATTGTTTCGGCGTAAAAAAAACACTCAACAGCCAATACCAACAAAACGAAAGGAATGGAAGAAAGAGAAAGAATGCAAAACTCATACTATGTGATAAAATAAAAATGGACGGTTCGAGAATTAATGCGGCAGGAGGTTTACATTGGACGAACAGCAATGAATACACACATTGGAAAAAAACAGGAGTAAAACAAATCAACCGTTCAATACGAAAAGAGAGACGGCACCGGTACTTCCTGTACCGCCATACGATGATATGCCGTAGAACACATTTATCGAGGGACTGCTGGTCCGTTTGCGCACTATTTCACACTAATTTGTAACTGGCCAATCTTTCGCTGCGTGTCTCCCCCCCTGCCCTAACGAAGCATTGTTTCCCGTGTACCTTGTGAACGTTAATTTGCAAAACAATATACCGTGCACCTATCAACGAGTTCTTCCCAACATGGCGGGTTGGAGCGAATGAAAAGAATAAAAACGGCAAATTCTTGGGTCCTGCTACCCTTTTTTGTTTTTGCGAACGAGTTGGCGGACATGATCGTGCTATTGTTGTTTGATATGGCATTCTTCTCTCACCCTCTCTCTCTCTCTCCCTTTCTCACGTCGTGCGCTGAAAGGGAATCCCTCCGAGGGACAGCATAACCATTCTAGCTCATCCACAATATGGCGTACAACGGGCTGGTTGGTCGTGTTTTGCGAAAGGAAATCACCATTTCTCCAGGAAAACCGAATCTCGCGAATCTTCGATCCACGCCCAGACGGCGGCTTCTAACACAGCTTCTAACCTCGGGGTTGAAGAAAAAAAAAACAACCCCAGAACCCGTTTCTAAGCCGATTCGGATCATCGATCTTGCCGATAATATGTGGACCAGTGTGCGAGTGTGTGAGCCAGCTTCCTTTGCCAGTTTACCGTTAGATCTTGAAGTTTTGCAAGTCCAGAATAGGGGTAGGTGTTTCTTTTTACTTTTTTGCTTGGGATTTTGCATCAATTTTTGTATCCCAAGTTGGGTCGGTTTCATGTTCCACACGCTTTGTTTGGCCAGCTCTTATTACGGCTTCTTTCTTGTTTTGTGAATTTTATTTTGCAAGATCGCGTGTGCGATGTAGTTCGGAAAGAGTTTCGCAAAATCCAGCGACCAATAGTAAGCTTTCTTTCTAACCTTAATTACGGTAGGGCTCCAAAGCCATTTAGAACGGCTTGCGAGAAGGGCAAGAACGCAGAGGGAGAACCGTTTCCTTTTTCCCGAGCTGAAAGTGTTTAGTGCGATAATTGTATCCTCGCATTTTGTTTCATAAAAAGGGTAGGAAACTTTGAGTTTAATATATTGCAAAATCATTTCTTGGGAGTGCCATATAACACCGTACAATTAGGCGTATCGTGAGAAACGGATCCCGCCCGGTTGGAACCATTTATATGCGCTGGATGGAAATCACAACCATTTTCTTCGTTTTTTTGTTTGTTTGTGAGTGGCTACTCATTTCTCAACACTTCCAAACGTTTCCACACGCAACAACGAGAGTAAACAAAACCAAAAAAACTCATACTACATTTTCAACAAACATGTATCACATCGCACACCTTTCCGCTTCGGTTGACGGTTTTCGGGCGGCTGAGCTTTTCCGTTGATTCCTTCGGTTGGTTGAATTTTTCACCCGATCGCGTATGAAACGTAAATTAAAGAGCAAAAAAACCACCTAAAAACCTGCGCAGGTGAGCCGAAGCGCAGGGAAATTTTCACATTTGAACATCATTAGAGTACGGCCCCGAGCCTGGGAAAGGCATGTGCCACGGGTAACTATTTAGCACCCAGGCGGGTTTTAGCCGGCCAACGAGCGCCAAGGTGACGGGTGGAATGTTGGTTAAACATAAGTACTGGTTCCTCCGTGAAAACCGTGAAGCGCGACAAAAAGCGAACGAAGGCCAAAAAACACGAGGCGACGATCTCGTTTGAAAGACAAAACAGTGAAGGAGGAAACTCAAAACAAAACAAAAAAACGCAAGCGATACTCAAGGCACATCAATCTTGCGCTCAAATCTAGATTTAATGACAAAAACTAATTACACTTTTTCGTTTGGCGGGGGCCTATGTGGTCGTGCGTGTGTCTTTGTTGGAGAGAGAGAGAGTGAAGGGAGGTGTATGCAGTGCTGCGCAACTTCGCAACGTAACAACATGCTAGCGCAAACGCAATCGCGCACTCCGGCGCACCGGTATCTAATTTCAACTTTCTTTGTTGCTGTTGCTTGGCCATTGCTTCGTCTCCATTCGTTTGACTTGTTTTGGGCAACACATTTTCGGTGTGCATGGGGGGTTTGAAATTTGAACTATTTTACGCAGTGGGTTGAAAAGTTTCCGACCCTAATGCTGCTGTTTGTAATGTGTCTTGAACCTTTAATTAAGAGACTTGAAGAGTGTTTATGACATATCAGTGATTTTGGAGTCACTTTGGAAACTTCACAAGATCAAGGTAACTATTATAGAGTTTGGAGGGTTAGTTGGAGTTGGTTTTAAGTTTGTCATATGCAAAGGAATAGATGCAGGGTGAACAGCAAATAGTAACAAAATTAATGTGTAACGTTCATAAACAATTTACTCCTGTATGGCAAAAATAATTGGAAAATAGTAGCAAGGAAGAGAAAATAGCATTGGTATATTCATTAAAATAGGATTTAAATTTTCATACAAAATATTAAAAATGGTTAACATGCATATACTTCCCAACTTGTCCTATATTGCACAAATGGTTTGTTCAACTTATTTCATTAAGAAATAGATTTCTTCACAACTGCTAGCATTAACATTTAAAAGACCGTACCTGGTTTTTCATAAATTTGATCAATATTTGCTCTAAAATGTTCCTGTTTCTGTTCCTTCCTTTTCCAAAGACGGTTTTGCCCTGTTGTATTCAAAAGCAATGTCAGATTAACATAAATTTAGCAAAATAAATTTTGATAAAATACCCGATGAATTGATAATTCATATTGTCAGCTTATCCGTCATGAGGGGAGGTCCAAGGAGCACGGATAATCGGCGCTCCTTTGAAAAAATACCCTAGAATGTAAAAATAAAGCCCCGTACACAAAAATCATGTCATTTAAGAACTATTTTAGCTAGTAAATAAATTGTTGCTGAGCGAATAGAAAATGATAAAATATTTCAAAAATATTCTTCAAAAAAGTTTTGCAAAATATTAGAAGTCATTCAAAACGAGAAATAGACAAGTAATTGGAGAAATCTATAAAAACTATTTAATTAAATAAAAATCTGAAATAAATAATCATCAACAAATGCTTAGAAATTAGAGTGGGACGAGTTAACTTTCACAATTACCAATTATGAAAATAATTTTAGATTTATTTTAAATAAACTTTAAACTTTAAAATAAACTTTAAATAAACCATACTTTTTAACCCTTTGTATAAAAACAATCACTTGGAAAAGGAGTAACCGAAATTAAGGCTAATTTGGGATTAATTTTCTCAGTCACCAAGTGTCCCAAAGCCTACTGTAACTTTTCACCTAACCCCTGCCTGCACGTTGATCTTGCGATTGCAAGCAGATACTTGAACTAAATCATTTCGCTAGCTCCTACTAAGACCGTCTCCCCTTTTGTTTTTGTCCGTTCGTTCAACGAACAAAGGAAAAAAAAAACCACACACACCCCAAAGTAATGATACGAAGACTATTGTAGACATGAGGGGTGTGGGGGTGGGTCAAACGCAATTGTGGCTTCAAAGAGGGTGGGTTGGAAAGCGGCGGGTGGGACTTCAAGATACTTACACTCCGATAATAACAGCCGCAGGGAAAAGTGATTAGCCACGAATATGATTATTATAATCATGCGTACATCGGGCAAGCGTTGATCGCACACGGGAAAGATCGGTAAACAAGGAGAAATAGGAGGGACGGAGGGAAAGATGGCCCGGGTACTCCAAGTCACGCTTTCCGGTTCCGCGAGTGTCAAGCTTGCCTGGCCAGTTTCGTAAGCCGAGCCCTTGTGCCTTTTTTTCGGTTTTTTTTTTGGTTAATTGTTCGAGGGTGTTCGAGGTTTCGGGCTGAGATTAGGCGTCTCGCGTACATACCTATGATTATTACAGCTCACTTCTTTTTCGGTGGTCTCGTTTCGTTGTGTGATTTTTTTCCTCCTCAGCTATTTTTATTTTTGGAAGAGGCTTTATTTTCACCTTTTGTTTTGTCGACGTGTAGCTAATACACTTTTTGCTGTTGTTTGATTATTATTTTCACTTGTACATTGCGTATCGATCTCGAACGCAACGAACCGGGAGTAAATTAACGATCTTGCGTCTTATGGGAGGAAAAGCCTCGCCACAGCAACAACAGAACATCGACACGAAAGCCACGAATGAGCTTAATGAGGAAATGTAATGACAGTCATTTTTTGTCGCTTTTGACGAGCAGCGAGGGGTTTGGCGACAATTGCTGCTGGCAGATTGCGCATATTGGTGAACGGGAATGCCGTTAGTGTTTGGTTTTGTTGGTGATCGTGTGGTGTGAGGTGTATGCAACGAGGTGTCAGTTTTCGAAACAGGTTGTCGAATGTCTTCTTACTTTCCGATCAATACTTACTTTTGATGATATTAACGTAAGTGTTGGAGACGATTCCTGCACAAGAAAGAGAATTGTATTCATTAGTTTAAAATCTACAAGTGCGCTTTAAATCGATATGTTTAGCATTAAGGTTAACTAAAGCAACAGTTTCCGCCTCCAGATTCCAACCTTCCACCCACAATCTTCATCGCCTGCCCGACACTTCTTTGTCTTTCGTTTCGCGTTCCATTCTCTTCTGCTTCAGTTGCAGTTTGAAATGGTTTGAATAATGTTTTTTTTTTGGGTTTTGTTTTT
This sequence comes from Anopheles culicifacies, assembly GCA_000473375.1. NCBI lineage: Eukaryota > Metazoa > Arthropoda > Insecta > Diptera > Culicidae > Anopheles > Anopheles culicifacies. The sequence goes on along the minus strand of KI424776.1, from coordinate 1,040 downwards.
TGGAGGGAGACCCAATACGCGCCCACTCTTATTATGTGCGTTAATTATTCAAATGGCTAATTACTCATACAATAAACGGTCGGCTGATTCGAGCGGATGCGATTTGCCGTTTGTTTACCGCCGGCACCTCTACCAGCCAACTTCTCACGGGCACCGAGTAAATGAGCCAGTTTCAAGTAATGCCTTCACTTCCTATCGTAATTGTTTATTTAAGCCCTCGGGTAAGGAAGTACGCAGCAAACCGGACCTGTGAGAACGTTGTGCGCTGAAAGACAAAGAATGAAGCTGAGGGAACGTCAGATGAAGCCGAGGTGCAAAAAGGCAAAAAACAAGCGGAAGAATTAGTGCATTTTTGTTGACTTGATTTAAAATTGATGGAATTGGCATTGAAGGTATGAGATAAACCGAAAGCGTTAGTCATTAAACAGAGTGATTTATTCAAAGAATGATGCAACTTGCAGGAAGATTAATCATTTGTTGTTTGGAACTGAAAAGTATTGTGAATTTTCGCAGTGGAATCAATGATGACTCAAGTTACAAAATTTGTAACGTTTTAGATAGTTTTTATAAAAACATAAACATTTACACCAGAATGGATAAACCCATTTTAAAGTGTTCGTATTCGTTTTAGTTTATTTAAGTTATAGAGCAAAGCCTTCATAACAGTCGTCCATTACCTGGGTAACCATTATGCTCAAATCTACTAAATCGCCTGAGGAATTGCGTTCTTCCATAATTTAAATGATTGGATCACTAGCAATTTGAGTTATTGATGTAAAATCTGGTCGTAATAATTCTTAAAGTCTTCGCGGTCTAACTGTAGCTAGGAACTTTTTTTTTAAGAATTAATGGGGCGTCAGTAGTTCCGCTAATAGTCTTGTATAGGAAAATGCACAGTGCCGTCATTCTAATCTCTGGTGTAATTATTGTAGCCCCAAAAACAATCATCTAATCGGGTAGCTAGTATAGTCGACATTACGGGAGGAGGGTAATCGATAAACAGCTTTCTTGGTAAATATACCCTTAAAGGGTTTTAATTT
>AXCM01008187.1:0-12155 GCA_000473375.1 Anopheles culicifacies | reverse complement strand
TTATTCCTTCACTGAGGTTACACACGCTTTTCGAACTACTCCATTACCATGCCTAAATCATTCTAAACTAAAGCATCAGTTCACTCACAAAAACCACACTTGGTTTAAGAGCTTCCTCCCATAAAATCGAAACGACTCCAATAACAATGAGCCATTTGTGGAGCCCACACAATTCCATACACATTTCCTTGGCGAATACAAAAATAACTCAACCTGTGCACATTCCACCAATAACTCCAGCTTCAGCTTATCGGTTGTGATAGAATCGTAACGAACACGCCATGCTCAAACGAACAAGCTCATTTGTGGGGTTTTAAACACAAAATTTAATTTAATGTTTACACGTAAATAGAAAACAGTTCGCAACTTTGCGATTCTGATCGTTTACTTACGAGATTTTCCTTCGCCGGCGTACGTTTTCATCTGTTCCAAATCTTTCGCTGAACCATTGGTAGTGTCGGACGGTTTTCCTTCCATTGTTGGGCTACTGTCGGACCCCATTGTTGTGCTGACTGGCTTTCTTTTTTAGTAATTACTGGGCGATAATATTCTAACACCTTTATTTATTTTTTGTGAACTATTTTTGGACTGTGTTTTTTTTTCTTTTCCCAACTATTATTACCACATTTCGTTGCGCGTTTTACAATTGTCACGGGTTTTGCGGTTCCAAATTATATTCACTTCACGTTCGGCGCGATTATTTAACCTCTCAGCTTCCGGATACGCGTCCGTCTACATGGGAGACGATCGTTAGGCTTTTACCGATTGAGTTTGAATGTGCACAAAACAATAGCACGCGACCATCGACTGCGTCGAGATGAGACCGGTGAGAACCGTAGTAGGAAGTACACACGCGCAATCAGACACTCGTGTAGTACGCACAGCACTATCATGCACTAGGCAGTACCTCAAGTACCGAGCGACTCGCTGAATGGCACCTCAGTACTGAACGGAGGCACCCGATAGAATGCAGAAACAATCGATCGTTTGTGCCTGATAAAGCGTGAAATGGCCACCCGTCGTCCAGTGCGCGTTGCCACACGACTACACCTGTGCACGGTCGGTCGGGCTTACTCGATCTGGTAGCATTAATAATGTGAGCGGCTTTCGAAGTTCTCCCTCCGAACTACTTATAATCGACAGTGGTCAACAGCAGTGGTGTATTGGGTGTTCGGTTCTATTGGTGTTGGTGACGGGCTAGTACTGCTAATACAGGGTAGAATGAGTTCTAGCCGAGATATTAGGAAGGAAGTGGACATCCGACGTCACGAATTCGGAGGATCGCTTCCCAAGGAGTCTGAAATCCTGTTGGAACTCGCTTAAAACCGGTATGTGTAATCTTCGATGGAGGATGCCCGTTATCAGCAAACGGCCCACTATCAGTCAGCTAGCCCGTGATCAACTCCTACAGGTACATTGCAACTGATGCACTTTTAGTATGACGTCATAATTCCCTTGACATCAGGTCATGCAAGTTACCGTAGTCCTGTGATGGCTATTTATGACCCACTTCAATGCAGGCTGATATGTTTGAGCGGAATTAAAGTAAGAGCTTCTTCCTATCAGTCCACCCCATACTGGAGTGAACTAGTTTGCTGATGGCGCGAAAAAGAATGCAAGTATGCAAGCCTGTGGAATGCTTTTTATTTTGCTGATTAATTGCCACTCCACATGGCGCGCGCGTTCTATTGCACGTGGGAAAGTATCACACGATCGCTCGACTAATCGACAAGATCACGGTAAGCACAATCTGTTGTGCTCCGAGTTCTAGAGTGTCCGAATACGGATGGAAAGTAAGATCCTACCGTTTTGTAGTTCCTGTTCCGTCCCGGACGGGGGTTGATGATACCCGCATCCCCCCCGTCCACGTCTCTCGGAAGATCGACGATCGGTCGGGACAACAACGAGCGATAATAATCATAGCTAATAAGATGGATTTAAGGAAATGGCGAGATTCCATAAATGTACCGTTTAATGTCAATTAGATCTTCAAGTACAGGGTTACATCAGGTGCAAATAAAGCTGCCCGTGCTAGTCTAGTGCGTGCGTCTTCGTGCGTACGTTCGTGTGCTGCGCACGTGAGCAGTTGTTCCATCACGCACAGCCACACACACTCACACAGAGAGATATCCGGTGGTGCTGTTCAATAAAATTTTGAGTGAATGTTAATTAGATACACGCGGGCACGTTGACACATCACACACTTTGGCAATGGAACGGGCGTAGGGTTAGGGTCAACCGGGCGGACGCCATGTCATGTCCGAATAGCTTGAACATGCGCCCCCCTTACCCCCTACTTTTTGATGAGCTGCTATCCTTTTGGGAAGTTGTTATGATACCCGAACAGGTGGACGCTGCAAGGAAATGGCGTATCAATGTTTGGGTGTTTATCACCTTGAACTTTTGCAAGGAAACGTCGAGCGCATGTGATTTGCGCATTCTTTTAGCTCGTCTCGTTGCACACCGGAAGCAAGTGGCGAAAACAAAAGTGTTTGAAAGGTGTTAAGTACATCGTACTATTACATTGGGGATAGGGAATGCCCACATTGAAATACTTGACATTGGGAGGGAAGGAAAGAACAAAAGGAACATTGCATTGCAACGCAATCACTTTCACGGGGACGATGGCTGATATCTCGCGTGATATGAGCTGATTCACACCATTCACAATGGCGGGAAAGTTTGCCTTTGGAGAGTAATGTTTGCAAATGTGTAAAAGCAAGGACTTTCGATCGTTCAACATCGCTCTGTCATCGTGCGTTTGCAAGTTGCGTGCATCTTCTCGCTGCAATGCATCATATGAATGAGCGTTGTTGCGTACCGTGCACGCTTCAGGCGCTACTGTTCTAGGAGCGCCTGCGTTTAATAAACAGCCTTCAGCGCCGTGTGGTGAGATCGTACTTCCAAAACATGTTTCCTATTCGGTCGTTGGCACGCGTGCACGATGGAATGGAGATTTATGATGATAGTGGCACGGATAGCTACAAGTTGTTGTTGACGCGAACACATGCTGCACAGGTTGGAAGATGTCTTAATTTTCAAGGAACTACTGGGTTGGTATTGGGGATGTATTGCCACACCGGAAAAGCTGTGAAAATTTGAATTTATGTATGTAGTATTAGTTGTTAACAAGGAGATTTTTTCAATTCCTAGTTTAGTTTTGAGATGAGGATTTCTACTGATCAAGTCTTATCAGAATTTGCTCCCCATAACAAGCTCTGTTAGTCTATGCAGAAGATGTTAAAAAAAGTGCTTCGCAACGGTTTTACGAAGTTACAACGTGATCCAATGCTGTGCATTCTGCTTGCATGCAATATGAGACTGCGGTCAATTTAACTCTAGTATGAACAGTGGCGGATCAACCTAGGTGCGGAAGGAGCGGCCGCTCGGGGCCTCGCCGGTTGAAGGGGGCCAGCGCGCTTGAAGAACAGCAAATAATGTGAGTGTCACAATCCGCGTTTGCGTTCCGAGTCTACTATACAAGGGCCTCCACTACCAATCCGCTTGGGGCCTCCTACGACTTTGATCCGCCACTGAGTCTGAATGCTCTATTTCCACTCCTTTCTTTTGGAATAATTTAAAATCCTGTTTCTATAGCTATATTTCCTTCCAATTTTAAAGCTTATGTACATTCCATTCGAATTAATTCGGTAACAAGAATTGTTTTCCTTTTAACAAACTTCTCATTTTCTCATTTTCAAATTCACTGCAACTTGCATCGATCCGTACATCGATTCCGTTCCGTTCGTCGATTAATCGATTTCGCTACAAGTTTGACAGCTGACCAAAACAAAAAAAAAAGGACTTTGACAGTTTTCGCTCGCTTTTATCAGGCTGTGTATCGCAAAATAGAATCATCCTCATCGCTCGTTTATTTGCTCGTCGGCAATATATCACCATTCGAGATTGAGCAACAGAAAAGCTACCCAATATCCGTAGCGATTAAGCGCCTTTTGTGTTGAAGTGTGAACGTTGTAGTTTGTCGGAATTGGTGCCGATCCACGTACGTCTGTTTTTTCTCCCCCCTAACCAAACGGGCTCGGTGCATCGTACAAGGGCGGGTTCGGTCGGTCCACATCGGGGACTGCAACTTGTGTGAGCGAGTGTGTTTTTGTTTGTTCTTGCATTTTCTACCCGACGCGGTTTCGTTTCTTCCGGTTCCGTGCGAAGAAAAGCTGTTTAGCGTCCAGCAGTAGCGTTATTTACCATCCTTTGGCACATCCGGTGTACAGGAACGTCACAAACATCATTAGTGTTTGGTGTGGGGCTGGGGGGAAAAAGTGACGAAGGTGCAAAAAAAAGAACGTTGGTCGAAAGAAAACAAGAGCGAATCAAGTTTCATCCTTTCGTTTCGAGCTGCCCGCGACACACCCGTTCGCCGCGTCGTTGTGACCGCACAACATCATCACCGCCAGCACCGCCCCGTCATAATTGGTGCGTACAGAGCTTGTTTTGTTCGCGTACCACTTACAAGCGTTGTGTGTGTCATCCACTAGGCAGAGCTGTTTGCGTAGCAGCTTCCCATTGTCGTGTTGCTGCATTTGCGTCGTTGTGTTCCGATGGCGGCCGAAATAAAACCAGCACCGCGTAGTGCTAATGATCGATTCTGCACCACCAAAAAGCCGGAACTGCTCAGCAAGCTAGAGGGAAGCAATGATGACGTGAACGCGGCCGTACTGATTCCGGGCGAGGATGGTGTTATCAGTGTTTGTGATGGCAAGTAAGTGGTCTAATTGAATTTTGTCTCCAGCACCCACCGTGTGTGCAGTCCTTGCTTAACGGGGAGGGCATCCGAATCGATCGAGTGTGCCACGACATCGAACGTGGCGACAGAAGAGACCAGAAGACCAGAAGCAGGGAACGAAAGAACGAACGAACGAAAGCGGAAACGAAAGCAAACCTCCCCTCCCCAAGAGACGACTTTGCTATGAGTCGTTCCGATTCATTGATTTTAGGAATTCGCTGCGTTATGTGATCTCGGTTATCAAGCGTATGTTTGCCTTCTTTCCTGTTCTAGAACGATACGGGTATGGCAGAAGCGCGATTCGGGCCAGTATTGGCCGTCGATCTGTCAGTACATGCCATCGGGATGTACGTCACTGTGCTACACGCCGGAAACGCGAACACTGTTCATCGGACAGGAGAATGGAACAATATCGCAATTTACGCTGTCGGACGATTGCAACAGGCTGACGCCGATCCGGGAGTACTTGGCACATCAGGCACGCATTACCAGCGTCACGTTCGCGAAACACACCGGATGGATACTGTCGGTTGGGAAGGACAAGTTCTTCGCCTATCATAGCACCGAAACCGGTGAACGGATCGGATGCTACACGTTCGAAGCGATGTGCACCGCTATGCAGTAAGTAATGCGAGGAATGTGATGATGGTGCGCCGAATAATAAAAGCTTCTTTTTTTCTTCCTTCCCGCAATGATTAGGTATGACGCCTTATCAAAGTATGTGTTTGTGGGAGATTACAGCGGGCAAATAACGATGCTGAAGCTGAGCGCTACCGGTGCCACCATGTCAACGACAATGAAGGGTCATTCCGGATCGGTACGCTCGCTGTATTGGGCCGAAGGGCCACAGCTACTGTTCAGTGGTTCGCAGGATCAGTCCGTCATCGTGTGGGATGTTGGTGGCAAGCGTGGCACTACCTACGAACTGCACGGACACAAGTAAGAATATACCAAGAATGGATGAATCTTTTGAAAAGAGTCGTTCAAATGAGGAGTCATTTAAGTCATGAGCCAGCTCTGCAAAGATTCGCGATCTTCAGAGATTCATTAGACCTCATGAATTAGTAAAGAAATGAATAGTGAGCTCGATGGCCGGATCGAGTGGAAGATCGGATGTAGCCGCAGATAGAATGATGCAGCCTGGGAACAAGTTTCCTGGAAACGGATTTCATTTCAATATAAAAACTATGCATAAAATCATAAATATTAGATACGTCGAATCTCCAGGATCATTTCTTAAGTTAAAAGATTCATTACTTTTTAATCGTCCTTTCGATGAATTTCATAACATACTTTCTTGTAATCGCTTTCCAGCAATAAGGTGTCTTCCCTGTCGTACGCATCGAACACGCAGCAGCTAATATCGGCCGGCGAAGATTCGGTGATCGTGTTTTGGGAAATGAACGCCATGCGCAAGGTAACGCCCGACTGGGTCGAATCGGACACGTGTCAGCTGTGTACGCGTGCATTTTTCTGGAACTTGCGTGCGATGATCGATCAGAAGCAGATCGGCATACGGCAGCACCACTGTCGCTACTGTGGCAAGGCGGTGTGCGACAAGTGTTCGACCAACCGGATCAACATACCGATCATGGGATTCGAGTTCGATGTGCGGGTTTGTGACCAGTGTCATCAGCGATTGAAGAGTGAAGAGTAAGTCAATTGAAATTGGGGGTCGTTTTTTGAGGAGAGTTTGATTAACGTAATTGTATCCCCTGCTTAGACGACCCTCGCTGGCAACATTCCACGATGCCAAGCACAGTATCGTGGGCATGGATTTGGACGAACCACGGAAAAGATTGCTGACCGTCGGGCAGGACCGCATCATCAAGATCTGGGATCTATCCTCCATCTGGGGTTAGTAGTGAGCTGAACATGAGGAATTCAAACACCATCCCGGCTAAGGTAAAAACGTTAATCTTAGTGGAAACAGGTGGCTAGAGGAGAACTGAATGATGATTTTAAACATGTCGGTGAACACACACAGTAACCTTTATGTACGTGTTGCTCCTTTGCTGTCCATTAGCCTGATTGTGTCCCGTCCGTCTGGTCGGGGACAATACTCTATCGATCGTTCCTTTTTCTGTGCGATGCGAATGTTTATTCCGCTATTATTCTTTCGTTGAAATGTTGTTAGACACTATAACCGATTTCTTTATCGTTACTCCGTTACGAGCCTTCGTTGCTTTATGTTTAAGCCAGGGAGAATTGAGGTGTGTTTTCTTTGTTTAACGGTTCAATGTTAAAAATAGCTAATCTGTAGCTAGTGGAACAGCAATTCTTGTGATGTATCTGTTCGAGAAAAGAGCAGAGTCGGTCACGATCACAGGAATGTTTCATTTTTCTCTTTTTTTTTTTCGTTTTGTTGAGTAATTACAAGAGGCACTTGTAACCAAAAAAAAGGTAAACGATAGAAGAAAAAGGATAAAGAGTCTGCTGTGGGAGACCACCACGAAAGTACGCAGGGTGGAGGTGTTTCGCGTCTTTCAACGGACCAAAAACCAACGAATCAAAACCACTGCAAAGTGCTACAATGAAGCGATTTCCTCCCTTCGATCGTGAATGAAGAGGAGACAGAGGACAGAAAGGAATAAATTAATGTGCAAACAAACAAAAAAATCATAAACGGTAAGACCAGGAGAGCGAACCTAGTTAATAACAAAATTAAAAACACAGTGCAAATGCTGTGTTTAAACACGAAAACAAAACGAAATCAACAAAAAGTAACTAGAGAGGTGAATCAATATTGCTCGGGTGCTTTTAAATGTTTCCTGTATGTAGGCCATCATGTGCGGTGTATCGTTGGGATAATTGAACGAATATTGGGGTGAAGTGGTGAATGCAAATTCCTAGCCGACTTATACCGGGGACATCGACCCGAGCGGGGCCGAATAGTTTAGCACTGTAAACAGAATTGAACAAATTGAAACAAACAAAAATCGAGATGCGCCGTGTAGGGTGGCGAACCGTAAGCAAACACACTGTACATTATAATCGTAATAATAATTCGCAAATAGATGAGATATATTGTTAAATTTAATAATAAAACTAATCACTAAATAAACAACCTCGAAACAATGTCGATGGCGATCTTTTATTGCTAGCGCGACAGAAAATTGCTTCGTATGTCGATTAAACTGTACACATTCTCGTCGGAACGGTCAGGGGTAGGCGTTGGAGAGGGTTCTTTTAAATTCTCCAGCAAACTCTTTACGGTTGTAAACAAACGTTCAAGATCTACCACATCCAACTTCACCCAATATGGATCGTTAGCGCTGTCTTCTGCTGATTTAGTATTACTTTCTTTCATTACACTCTGTTGTGGTTCATTTGGTTTGTGAGCATCGCTTTCGGAAAGTTGTTGCTCTACTCGTTGAAGATTTCGTTCAAGTTGATGCATTAGTAGCGTAAGATCAGACAAATCCTTTTGTTTATCAGCAGCTAGCACATTGGTTTTTGTTTGACTGTTTAGTGATTGGCTCGCATGCGATGAATGCTGAATTGCCGGGGAATGATCAGTGTTGTGGATGTGTTGGAATGGAACAAACTTCCTTCGCCATGTTAAATCAGGCACTGGTGGTTTGGAGGATATTTGATGCCATTTGAAATAGTTCTCATTCTGGCGATGGAACGAAGAATGAAGACTGGGAACGTGTCGGTAGTTCTGCTCGACAACAACCCTCGTTGGTGATACACGATTGTTGAAGTAAGGCGGGTGTCCTGAAATATTGAGGGATGAGTTTAGAATGTTTGTTGGAAATAAAGTGTCCCTTTGGTCTACCTGAGCAGCAGGGCAAACTGTTTAATCCAGCCAGAATTGTGATGGTTAGAAAGATGATCCCCATGATCGAAAGACGCAGCTAACTGAAAGGAATCCTAATGACTGAAGGCCACATTGCTGTTTTTCTACTGTTTTATCTGAACTGAAACAAAAATAATGTTCGCTCAGGTACGTTGCTTTCTTTGTACCCTAAACCTTCAGGAATAACAGAGCAGAAAAGAGACAGTGCATTTAAACGCCAGAATGTATGCAATGGCTAATCATTAGATTCATTTTAAAAAAGACTTCCCTTCAATTCGGTGAATATTTTTATGGAAAAAAGGCCGAATCAACGAAATTGGAGGATAAATCATTTTATTTCTTCATCAAACATACATTTCAGTGTGCCGCGTGCTTTTGACCGTGGACCAACTTGTCCAGCAGCAGGTGTGGCTTCTTCGTTTCCACTGGACGATGGGTAGTGGTGGTAGTCGTCGTAGTGGTTGTTGGCTTGTGCGTTGTGGTCGTCTTCGTCACGGCATGCATCTTGTACGGGCACGGTGTTGTTGAGTCACCATGATAGTGTGGCTGATAGTGTACCTCGTGCACGTGTTCCGGTCCGGACCAGGGGAAATGCGTGATCGGTTTCCAGGGCATATTTCCCCAGGAATGGTGCTTGGCCGGTTCGTAACCTTGCGCCGGCAGGACATCGTTATTCGGCTGGTATTGCGGCTGGAATGGTGGTGGTCCTGGTGCTGGTTGTTTGCCGTAATGATACATTCCTGGAGCAAAATACACGGAAGAGTGTAAGAATTAGCTTAAAAGAACAAATTGATTTGTTTCCCCATTTACTTACCAGCATTATTGAGCGATGCACAGAATCCCAACAAAACGGTTGCTACCAACACGAGCTTCATGATGTTTGTTACTGCTTTCGACCGTTGGTTTCGAGTGAAGATCTCAAACTTGACTGACAAAGATCCATCGAGTGTAGTTCATATTTATACCGAAGAGCGACATTTTGTAGGTAGTAAAACAACAGCCAGGTGTATTAATCGTTGGTTTTCCATAACTTTATTACCTAGTAACAACTTTCATATACGTCCAGGGTAAGTTCTTACAGGTAATGACTAAGAAACTACCATTTCTTTAATTTCAACGCATGAAGACACCCTTTTTAACGTATTTTTATCTCTTTTTACAGGTGATGAGAGGGTAACGTTTAGATTTTGCTAATGACACGTGCCTTTGGAACTGGAAAATATTTTAAATAATGTATTTTTTTTTCTGGGTGTGGCTGCTAACCGATTCTTTAACAATATGCCCAATAGTTAGAAGTGCTGTTGCTAATTACTGATTTTGGTTTGAGGGTTTGGCATTTAAGGACACATTTTTATTTGTCTTCGATACACTTTTCTTTCATCTGAGGAGTCTCCTAATTTGTGTTTGTGGACAAATTGCTTCAACAGGTAGATTATGACAGAACCATGAATTTTCTGAGAATGGGTAACACTGAGAAAGAATCACTTGACCGTTATGATACGTGTAATGATGAGTAAATTCGTTCTTATATTTAAATTAGTTAAGAAATCTATATAGGGTATACATTTTAAATTAGATTGTCTGGACTTTTAAAATCAAGATCATCAATAATGGTTGCGTCTACGTGAAGTTTAAAAGATTCGGATAAAATGTATTATACTACGATTTCCCAAACCAAATTATGCCTCTTATTGGACCGTCCTTACAAGAACGTCTTTTAGACATGGCCAGGTCATTAGTTTTAAGAAAACTTGCCTCATCAGTGGTGGAATTAGCTGTGTGGAGACCCTAACCGCCAAATTGTGCTTTTCTAACGGCAGTCGAACGTTCATGTGCTATTCATTTTTGGTTTTGTCCGTTTCCGTTCGATTGCCTTTCGATTGTTCCGCATTGTGGTTCTCGAACGGAACTGCTGTCGAAGAATTTTCCAACAACAGCTTGGACTTGCGGGAAACACTTTGCGATTTCCAAAAAGGTTGATAGCTTTATTTATTACAAAAGTTGTGTAGTGTAATAAATGTTTGATTTGAAATGAAAAAATGATAATAAATATTGTTAAAAGATATTTGGAGCGTCTCGGTGGCTCGGAGGAGATTGAGGCGCCGGTCTTCGAACGAACAGTTCGAATCCCATCCGGGTCGATCCCTCGTACGCAGGACTGACTATCCTGTTACGGGTACATTCAAGTAACGGAAGCCAGAAATGGCAGGCCAAGACCTCTCGAGGTTGTGGAGCCAGAAAAGAAGAAGAAAAGATATTTAAAATTTATTTACAAATCTGCGAACCAGCTTCATTCTAGAGGAAATAGTTTGAGTTCAAAACGTTGATTTCATTGATTCAAAATTATATTATTTTGCGATTATTTATTTTATTTAGTATTTTTTGTCAAATAAACTGTCATTACAGTTAATCTTAAAACAAAAATGTCGTAAATTCTTCAGTGGTTTTTATAAAATTTTAAATTTGTAAAACCAACGCTTATTCGTAATTCATTTTTAGCTTCCTGTATCTACTTAATTTGCTTTTCTCTTGCGTGATATCAAAGGCTGTGATTCTGAATGGAGGATGCATAGCTGGCAGTGCAAACTGAGGTGACGAATCGTTTGCGTATTCATTCGATCAGCTGAAACAGAGAAGCTGTAAGAAATGAAAATTAGAGAGAATTTAAAATTTGAATGAAAGTATAAATATTGTTAAAATACTTACGCTTCATCGAATAGCTTCATAGGGTCAGAAGTGTTAGAAGTGAAGCTTTCTACGATGCTCCGCAAGGGGTTCCAACTATCACTATCGCCAAGATCAGTTAGAAACGAAGCAGAAATCATGTTTAATTGATCACAATAAAAGCTGGCGACGATACGATGTTTATATGTCCGTTTGAAATGTGCGCAGCAAGTAGAATGCAGTGCAAGCGGTTTGTTTTCTTTACAAAATACCATATTTGACAGTTCCGCTCATGTCGACTCCATTGTAAACGGAAATACGAAAAAATTGTCTTTCGATTCGGTTGCCGTTAGACAAGCGCAATAGGGAGGTTATTAGTGGAATAAAAGTTGGAGCCAATACTTGCACTGAGAGAACCTGACGAAATGAATACTAGGGGAAGATTCCTAATGACAACGATCCTCGGGTCTATCAACTTTAGAAAATGTTGTTGGAAAGTTTCCGTACACACTTAGCTAGGACTTTCTGGTTTCCTACTTAATTGGACGTTAGATCCGCCTCAACCACTCAAGATTGTATCTAATCTACCTATGGTTAGATTTCAGATTCCGCTAAGTGTAGGTAGACTCCTCGTGCAGTCAAGGAACAAATTTATTGGAAGATCCAATCGAGAACGATCTATGGGGCTCTCAAATAAAAGGCATTTAGAATTTTACCATAACGATGAGACCATCAGGCTATCCCCAAATAACTCATCTAGATCGAAGTTTACTCTCCAAACATAATTCAAAGATGGAAAACATTTCAGGGTTATTGCACAGTGCTGCTTTTATTTTTTCACGTCCTTGTTGTTTAATTAAAATTACCCCTAACATCAATCATTCCCGCCCCATCTTCGCTCTCGACCGATTCTTCCAACGGCAGCGAAGCGATCTTACCCAAATC